>JADBJO010006138.1:135000-141500 GCA_016801955.1 Conus betulinus
CGAGGCTCAGGATGCTTGATAGTTTTTTTTTTTATTTTATTTTACTAAATGGTGGCGTTGTACATAGTGGAAATGAGTGTGAGTCCAGGATGCAAGAAAGTGTGGTCTTCATATTGCAGAGCAAACAGGAAGACCTGATAGTAGAAGGAGGTGTGGTCTTCACATTGCAGAGCAAACAGGAAAGACTGGATAGTGTTCTTTAATAGTCCACCTTGTGTACAAAATTGCCCCGTACAAAACGCGTATGAGGCCACAATGAAGATCTCTTTGTCAGCCTTGTCATATGGTCAGTTTTTTATAGTCCTACAATCTATTATGGTTTCGGCTCTTCAACACAAATTTAACTGCTGTAATAACATGGATGCTCAGCCTACAAAGGCCAACAACTTCCGACATCAGGTATTGATAACAAGAAGAAAATCGGCTTATGCTTGTCTCCCTCCATACGTCTGTGTTCCATTTGATTCAGTTGTTGCTTGACATTATTATGTGCAGACTCCGCAAATTGAAATTGAGTTTAAGCCTCTCTCTCCTTGTAACGCAGGCCTAGTGCCCACGAAACCAAGACCCACACCCTTTCCCACTCTTACTCTATACTAACCCACTACACCAGTTCCAATTTCAACATTTAATGACACTTCATTGCACAAATCACACAACAATAGAATCACACGAAAAACGACATACAACAAAACGCATATGATGAGGGGGATGGGGATGAGGATGATTATGACGAGTACCAGAATGAATTAATTGTAACCATAGGACAGGTTGTGAACAGAGAGAAAACAAAAACAAACGAAAAGATGTCCAAAAGTCCAAGCACCCCGCGCCCAGGAAAGGGTTAACTGCTGGCACTGTGGGGAATGGTAGCACGCAGGCAATGTAGTCCCTGCGAGCGCAGAGACAAGAATTCTTGAACTTAGGGGCGTCGAAGTGGGCATGAAGATGAAGGTCCCAGGGCGCAGTCTCCAGGGGGATAACTTGCTGAAGGAATGGCTGGTGATGATGAAGGGGAAGTGGAGGACTGGGGATGGATAGTTTTCAAACGCAAGAAAACAGGGTAAAAAATGGCCTGGAGACAAAGCGAAATTGCCGTAAGGGAGGGGAAATGGAATATTCAGATGACTTAAAATAAAGAAGTCTTTCCCCAGCTCCGTTTCTCCATGTAAAAGTTATGACTTTGGTTAGCATTCCTTTTTTCTCTTACAGAAGTTAAATATTAAGGAAAATTTCAGAGAAGTGGGCAAAGTTAACGTTTACGTGACTATAATAAAACTACCATAATGTCCCCTTCTTCAATATAAGGCTTCTACAATGTTTTTTCTTCCACTTTTGTATTGAATCAAGAGTGATTTCAAAGGATTTTCTTTTTATATACACGAGTGGCCCAAAAGAAATGAGAATAGCAAAAGCCAAAATAAATGCGTTTTCATCCAAACAATAGTATCATAGTACATTGCACTGCATCAAACAATGTGCTTACCGTAAAAAAAAAATGTAACGATACCATAATTCTAGTTGGAGGTGTACAAAACGATATCTTCACATTCCTGTGATAGTTTTTTTTACGCATGAAATGAACCTCAGTTATTCAATACAGAGGGCCACACACCAACAATGAAAAGAATAAGAGACCGACGAGGGTTTTCCTTCTAGGCTGACTAGGGTTTCCTTTCCTCTCCCCCCCCCCCCCCCCCCCCCCCCCCCCCCCCCCCTGAATCCAATTGTAACTGAAAGTGAAGTTTTTTTTTAGAAATGGGAAAGCAAGAATAATATACATATTATATAAAACAATAGCAAACAAATGAAAAGATACATGCCACACAACAGATTGGTAACTCACCAACACCTGTGAGTGAGCTGTGGAGACCATACAGGCTCTGGACAACCAGACACCTCACCGAGGACACAAGACACAGCGTCACTTCGAATAGCTCGGAGGACCCAAACCTCACCGGTGCGGTCAAACCGAAGCCCTCCCTCCAAGGCTCTTGGAAAAAAAAAAAAAGGAATGTTCTCAGCCAGGCTAAACGGGACTCGAACTTTGTTGCTCTCAAGGGTGAGCCAAGTGATCAGCATGGGCTGCACGGGATGTCTGTACACTGAGGCCACTTCTAGTTTGACACCGAATAACGCGCGTGAAGTGTGCACGCGAGGAACGCGCCACGCGCGCGCGTCAAACAACACACACACACACACACACACACATACACACACACAGACACACACACAGGGCACACACACCACCACACACACACACAGGCACACACACCCACAGACACAACACACACACACCACACACAACACACACACACACACACCACAACACACACATTCACTGACACTTACACACACACACCCACACAACACAGCACACACACACACACACACAACCACACACACATGTGTAAAACACGCATGCAGAGCATGACGCGGCACGCCAAAAACATTTGACAGTTCGTGACACTCCTCTCTCTCTCTCTCTCTCTCTGGGTGTTCTCTGCAGAAAATCTGCTCTCTCTTCTCTCTCTCTTCCTCTCTCTTCCAGTTAAAATGTGCAGAAGGTTGTCTTCCACAGAATGTGAAATGGTGTTTGGATGAGCAACCCCATTGCTTGTTGTGTGTATGGAATGTTGCTTGTTGTTGTTATAGAATGTTGCTCGTTATGTGTATAGAATGTTGCTCGTTGTGTTTACAGAATGTTGCTTGTTGTGTATATATCATATTGCTTGCTCTATGTACAGATATTGCTTGCTATGTGTGTAAAATGTTGCTTGTTGTGTGTACAGACAGTTGCTCGTTGTGTGTGTATAGAATCTGCGTGCTGTGTGTTGTGTTTATAGTGCGTATCTTGTTGTTGTGTGTAGTAGAATGTTGCTCGTTGTGTGTATAGAATGGTGCTTGTTGTGTTTATAGAATGTTGTCTGTTGTGTGTATAGAATGTTGCTCGTTGTGTGTATAGATGTTGCTTGGGTGTGTATAGATGTTGTATTGCTGCTCGTTGTGTGTATAGAACGTTGCTTGGTGTGTGTATAGAACGTTGCTTGGTTGTGTGTATAGAATGTTGCTCGTTGTGTGTATAGAATGTTGCTCGTTGTGTGTATAGCGTGGTGCACTGTGCGGCTTTCGTATCGTGGCCCCACACCTGTATTAGAACTGCCGACTGGTCTTGGAGGTGCTTTCTTCTTCTCCTGGACACGATGCGTATCAGTGTGATGAGTTGTCTCACCTGCTGGACGGATGACGAATTGGCTTTTGTCGTTCTTGCTGTTAGGTAAGGAGATTTCCACCACCGATCATGAACCATGTATCTGTTTTCTCTCCTTTCTTCTCCCGGAACACGATGCGTATCAGTGTGATGAGTTGTCTCACCTGCTGGACGGATGGCGAACTGGGATTTTGCCGTTCTTGCTGTTAGGTAAAGAGATTTCCATCACCGATCATGAACCATGCGTTTTCTCTCCTTGTATGTGATGGAAGAGCGAGAGGAGAGAGAGAGAGAGAGAGAGAGAAGAGAGAGAGAGAGGAGAGAGAGAGAGAGAGAGAGAGAGAGAGAGGTGTGTTGGTTTCCTAACCGGTCAAAACCCTGGATCGTGAGTGTCAGACATTGGTTGTCTACCCTTCTGGTCTGTTGTTTATTTATTTATTCATCCATTATATTTACCTTTTTTTTCCCTCTTCTTTAATCAAGTCGTTCCAATCAGGGTGTGAGAAAATTGACCCCTGAGAAGGGGTCACTGGGACACACATCCCGATTGACGACCCACCGCTCTGCACACACGCTGTGTGGGAGCTGCTGCAGGTCCCCCAACCCTCTGATGTCACCTTTGACCTCTCAGGCGGGTTCAGGGTCGTGTGTGGTGTGCGGAGAATGGCCTGTAGTATTTCTTCTGAAAATGCTCAATTTCCGCGTTATTTTGTGTGGGGAGAAATGGCCTGCAGTATTTCTTCTGAAAATGTAATATTTCCGCGTTATTTTTGTGTGCGGAGACTAGCCTGTAGTATTTCTTCTGTAAATGTTCAATTTTCGCGTTATTTTGTGTGGGGAGACTAGCCTGTAGTATTTCTTCTGTAAATGTTCAATTTTCGCGTTATTTTTATGTGGGGAGAATAGCCTGTAGTATTTCTTTCTGAAAATGTTACAATTTCCGCGTTATTTTTTTTTTATTTTTGATTCTTGTTTTGTGTGCAAATTTTCAAAATTGTTTAACACACATACACACAAAACATTCTCTTTAAACATGTTTTAGTCAACCGATCTCCCCTTCTCTCCTATAAAGACAGGGGAAGAGAAGAAGAAGAAGAAGAAGAAGAAGAAGAAGAAGAAGAACAACAACAACAACAACAACAACAACCACAACCACAACAACATCAACAGGAAAAGTATATGATTATAAAAAAAGAGGACATAGATCGTGACTTTTTCCAGCCATGCTCTCTTGTCTTGTCCTTTGTGGTCGACGTCAGCATCAGTTGTGGCCCTTTGGTCCCTCACGCCCCTGTGGCAGGAGTTCCTCTCACCTCCCTCCCCCCTCCCTCCTCCACCTGTACGGCCAGCTGACGTGGAATGGCAGGAGAAAACAGACGTATGACTTTGCCCCACGTTACAGGTAATATGAAGGCGGGGGTGACTAGGGAGCTAGTAGCTGCATGTCTAGTGCTCTGGGAGAGCAGCAAAAGATTTTGGTCTTCAGTCTTGAAAAGGACGAACAGAGTCCCCCTCAAAAGTGTATGATTAAATGAAGAAATAAAATCGGAAGAGACTTTCTGTGTGTTAGTGGAGAGAAAAAAATATTAAGCAGCACTGCCTTCCGTTCAATGTCGGTTCCATTCCGTAGATGAAGCCACTCACCTAAGACCAAAATTTGACAACCAGATCGAAGAAATAAGCGACTGTCTGTTCGTTCCTTTCATTGTCTTGAACGTTATTCGTCCTGCCTGAAGAAGACCTAAGAGGTCGAAACGCATCGTGTTTGCCTTTTCAAATTGTTCCTTCGTAGGCGGCCCTGATATTCTGTTGTGGTTGTTGTGTTGGTTGTGTGTTGTTGTGGTTGGTGTGGTTGTTGTGTTGTTGTGGTTGGTTGTGGTTGTTGTTTCCATTTCTGCTTGCTTGCAGTCAGCCCACTTTCAATCCCTCCAGAATCTTCAGACTCCCGATTTTCCCTGAAGGCCAGGAAGGATGAGAGTGATTGAGAATTTGCAGGTTTGAGCTGCAGGTGGAACATTGCGCTGCCAGATTCGTGCTGTGTTTTTCTGCCTGTACTCACCAGCTGTACTCCACACTCCGTGACAGTTCTGTTCGTATTTCTGTCCCTGTGCTTACCTGACCATGTTATCCCCATGTGCAGACCATGCATACAGAAACACGCTTTCTTTTTTGTTCTCGCAACTCATCTTTTTTTTTTTATTTATTAAGCTTATGTTACCTGACCACCTGTGAATCCTGCCTGCCCAGCACATCCTGTGGTACGACATGAGTGACAACCTACTGCACCATATGTTTTGAAGCCGTGATTTGTTGTCATGTCGCGAGGCGTGACGATGTCGGAATCGACTTACCTGAATACTGTGATAGGAACACTCGGAACTTTCATTATCTCTGGGTTTCACATGACAATGACACATGATGTTTTTTCCTCGCTAGTGATTCTTTCGTCATGACACGCCGCACAAATCCTGAGCGGACATCTGATGTAGAGATCAACCCGGAAGTTCAGCTGATTCTCTGTGTACAGCTGGGGCCGAAATGATTTCACACCTCAGACACCGTGAAGGTACGGTTGTGGGGGTGTCATACTGTACCCCTCCTATTGTGGAACCCAGGGCAAAATGGATAGGGGACAGTGTTGGCTCCTGAAGAATTGGCAGTAAAGCTCGGAACGTTGCTTGTTTTATTTTGTCTGATGCGCACCAAAATGAGACGAAGAAAATAAAACAACAAAAGAAAACAAACCACAAACAAACAAGAACTGAAAAGGATCTGAAGTTTTGGTGACTGGAACAACTTGGAGAAAATTGGGAAATTTGATTATGATCTGGTTTCCAACTGATGCTCGTGAAGTCTTTACAACACAAATTCAAGGTGTTGTTGTTGTGTGTTGTTGTGTTGTGGCTGCTGCTGCTGTTTTCCCCAATGAATGGGGAATGTTGAATACAAGACAGCATTAAACACATAGCTCCTCTCATCTTCTCTCCTCTCTCTCCTCCTCTCCTCTCCTCCCTCTCTCTCTCTCTCCTGTCAAATCCGAGGGACGAAACAGATTTACCTGGTTATAAGAATCGGTTGTGAAAATCTGTAATATCCTAACAGCCGAGAGAACAATCCCACATGCGTCGCTGCTTTCTGTGTCTCCTCTCCACTCTCTCCTTCTCCCTCTTTCTTTCTCCGTCTCTCCTCTGCGTGCTCTCTCCACCTTCTCCCTCTTCTCTCTCCTCGCCCCACTCCCTCGGGGTTCATCCCTCCTCGGTGCCCCCTCCTCTCCATCCCCATTCCCCAC
>JADBJO010006139.1:0-12500 GCA_016801955.1 Conus betulinus
CTGAGGCAACACAGAAATAGACAGAACGGGATGCAGAAAGTCAGCAGCATCACTACTCGGTCGTTTTCCTTCTGTTATCATTTTAATTTTTTTTTCAAGATATGTCATCTTTCGAAACTGTGTGGTCCCCATTTGAACCTTTTTTTTGTGGCTGACCCAACTTCATGCCTCTAACATAGAAGAGCATACTTCCCTTGCTGCTTATTCTGGCCACCCTGTGCACAACCACCGACCAAAACGTCCTGTAACAGCTGTAGCACTGGCAGTCCACAGGGACATGTAACAGCTGTAGCACTGGCAGTCCACAGGGACATGTAACAGCTGTCGCACTGGCAGTCCACAGGGACATGAACAGCTGTAGCACTGGCAGTCCACAGGGACATGTAACAGCTGTAGCACTGGCAGTCCACAGGGACATGTAACAGCTGTAGCACTGGCAGTCCACAGGGACATGTAACAGCTGTAGCACTGGCAGTCCACAGGGACCAATCGTTGCCTGTAAAATCTGGCACACATGTATACCTGTCCCTTTTGAACATGATACAGTGACTTTATTTCTGATATTAATTTCACATCACTGTCTTTGCTGGTAGACAATGGCATCCACTGCCTTCTTCAGAGGGAAAGACTGCTTGAGTTGCAGCAATCCATGTCTGATCCATGGTAATAGAATGGAAAGATGGCCTAGTGGATACCATAGTCACCTAGGAATTTCTTAGGTCTGAGGTTTGAGTCTTGTTCAGTGCAGTTTTGTCCTCCCCTATCAACAAGTCCTACAGTGGTGGTCTGTGTGCTAGTCTTTCAGATGAGATGAAAGATTGAGGAGATTTGGAATACAATACTTAGCACACTTTACAACAAAAAAGCAATGAAAGAATTATTTCTGGCAATATTCGAGAGGCAACATAATTTAGGTAAACAAACAAAAAAAAGAACAACCAAACAAACAAAAAACTGGTGCAACACCATGATGGCTCTCTCCAGTGAGAGCCGCTAAATTTCAGAGTGAGATCTGTTGTGACGATGAATTTGTACCAAACCACAGAAGATGACTGAGCCTGAATCACGATAGGGCTAGGTTCAGCCTGATACTTAAACTGACTTCTTGCTGGTGTGTGTGTGTCTGTATATGTGTTGGTTGCTGTCCCATCTTCTGTGCCGTCTTCATTGTCGAATTTCAATTACTTTTCATTCAATTTTTTTTCTCACCTCAGCATTAAGACACTGCAGGTGTCGGCACTGTGACAGACCATCCAGAGCGATCAGACCACACCCGCGTCACCGTCAGATGCTTCAGCTGACTGCAGCTGCCCAGAGGTGCCAGAGCGTGGCCAGGCAAGTCCTTCAGCTCCACTGTCGTTACCTGTCAGAAACATCAGTCCTTCAACTCCACTGTCGTTACCTGTCAGAAACATCAGTCCTTCAACTCCACTGTCGTTACCTGTCAGAAACATCAGTCCTTCAACTCCACTGTCGTTACCTGTCAGAAACATCAGTCCTTCAGCTCCACTAACGTTACCTGTCAGAAACATCAGTCCTTCAACTCCACTGTTGTTACCTGTGAGAAACAATCGGTCACTCCACTGTCGTTACCTGTCAGGAACATAAGTCCTTCAACTCCACTGTTGTTACCTGTGAGAAACATGAGTCCTTCAACTCCACTGTCGTTACCTGTCAGGAACATAAGTCCTTCAACTCCACTGTCGTTACCTGTGAGAAACGTAAGTCCTTCAACTCCACTGTTGTTACCTGTCAGGAACAGTCGGTCACTCCACTGTCGTTACCTGTGAGAAACAATCAGTCATTCCACTGTTGCTACCTGTCAGGAACAATCAGTCACTCCACTGTCGTTACCTGTCAGGAACAATCAGTCACTCCACTGTCGTTACCTGTCAGAAACAATCAGTCACTCCACTGTCGTTACCTGTCAGAAACAATCAGTCACTCCACTGTCGTTACCTGTCAGAAACAGTCAGTGCTGAGGTGAGATGGCAAGGTTAACATCAGTGCCATTTCTGCTTCTTCTCTCTGACCATCTGCTTACTTTCTTCAGGCAAATACAATACATGGATCAAGGTTATCTGAACTAACCCCACACTCGAACTCACCAGCGTCCTCATGCTTGTAGAAATGTATACAGGCAGAAGAGTATGATGCAAACATATTCACATCTCCAATTCAATGAATAAAAAAGTAAGAATATGAACACTGTGTTGACCTTCTTGATATTCATGGAAAATGGTGTATGTGGATATCAGCGAAAGAAGGGATGAGCGTGGTTTTCATCTGACAGGTAAAAGACATTATAAAATCAATCGAGCAGAATAAGCTTAAAGTTAAATGCAAGCACATGAATGCATATATAATCAGTTAAATACATTCAGAAACAATAATTATTACAAAAACAAGAGATGAAACTTTCACTACATCCAATAGAGCACCTGTCTAAGGGAAGCTACTTGTGCAGCCTCCAGAATGAGATCCTCTGGGAGGGGAGGCAACTTCTTAGCTGAGGCAGGACGGCGGGGCACCTTGTCTCCTGTGGTTGATTTCAGCTTCCAAGGCTCATTGCTGATCTTACTGTCAGACAGCAGCCAACATCTTAAAATCTGTCATGTTCTGAATCAATAAAAGCAAAAGACACAACACCAATAATTGTGTATACAAAAAGGGAAGCAAACCATTTGTGCTCAAAACATAGCCAGAAATTGTCTTCAATTTACCATCTTTCTAAATTGTCATGGATGTTCTTTCTTTCAGTACTTTAGTCCTGAATATTTGAAAATGTAAACTTATTTTGAAATTGAACCAACAAAGGAAGAGTTTATCTCTACATTTTTACAGCTGAATGGAAAAATCTCTTGATTAATCGTTATAGATTAAGTTCCTTTCTTAAAGAATCTTTTAGACTAAGGAAAATCAGTATCAACTTTGTAAATCTGTTTTATGCCATCAGCGTGACACGCAGATAAAAACAAAAATGAAGGAGATTGAAAAGAGAGATAGAGAGACAGGCAGAAAAAGAAAGAGAAAGGGAAGAGAGAAATATCAAAAGGAGACAAGAGCAGATATGACAAAATGAAACAAAGAGCAAGCATTGAAAAAAAAAAAAAATCAAATGGACAACATATAAGATCAGATTTTAGACACAAGAGGTTCTGACTGATTTCAAAATTAGATACAAACAATCAAAAAAAAGAAACTATCATCGTTTAGAAGTATAGCTGTCAAATTCAACAGAAATTCAGAAACATAATAAAAGACTTGTGCAGGTAAATGCTGTCAAATTAATATGGCTTTAAATTTGTAATGCCAGTTGTATTTTGTATATGCTCCATGGATGCATGATGATTTATACACATTATGGAATTTAGATTGTAGAGGGTTTTTTTTTTTCCATATATATGGTTTCTGGAACTTTACATCTACTCAGTTCACTGAAGTCTGATAACACGCATTATACAAGAAATTAGGATGAATCATATTGTTCAAACAATCCTTTCAATTGTATGGTTTGTGGTGTTCTGACAAGCTGATAAGTCATACATTTCATACCAAAAAAGGGTCATCAAATTCTGATTCTTATAGTAATTTCGGTAATGAAATTTGTCATGAAATTTTGCCATATGGCGTATGGAGTTCTAACTTACATGGTTCATATAGTCCTGAAAATCAAGATGATTATTGAATTCTGACAATGGTTCAAGAAACTTTGATAATTTATGTTGTCTGCGAATTCTGATAACATACACAGTTCAAGGGTTCTGCTTATTTATATGGTTCATGGTGTTCTGACACTTCAGCAAACTTGTACCTTAAATGGCCCACTGAAACCTGATTTATGAAATGTATTAATTTATTAATTTTGATAACTTATGTGGTTAATAAAATTCTGATAATCTATATGGTTAATAGAATTCTGTTAATGAATATGTTTCACAGAATTCTGATACGAAGAATCATGATTTACGTGGATCACAGAGAATTCCAATAATTTATAAGGTTCATGGCATCCATAATCCACATGAGTCACAGACTTCTTACAATGTACACGGTTCATTAAGTTCTAATGGTTTTATTCATTTGGATCATTGACTTCTTTATTTATCCAATTGTTAAGGCTCAACACACTGTAATAATTTATACTTTTCAATTCTGATAGGTTTAAGGGCTAATGGAATTCTTATAATTCATTATAATTCACAGAATTTTGCGAGTTCATATAATTTATGGCATTCTTATAATGTATATGCTTCATGGAATTCTGATAAATCTTATGATTTATGGCATTCTGATAGTATAATGTGTATGATTATGGAATTCTGAAAATAATAATGTGTATGATTTATGGAATTATGATGATGATCATGGAATTCAAATAATTATATAATTTACAGATGTCTGATGATTTTTTCTGACTATAGATTTTTTTAGCTAAGATAGTGTTTATTGTCTGTTGATACTTTCAATGTTCTTTGAAGACGTGGATATGTTTTTTTAAAAGAGAAAGATTACAAAAATTAAGGAAAAAAATCAGCATCTTCCATTACCTCCATGGCAGACATTTCTTCATCCAAGCCAGACGGCGTTCTTCCAGACTGTTTGGTAAGATGTTTGCATTCACGGGCTCAAGATCCAAAACCACTGGGCTGAAAAACAAAAGATATAGGACATTTCTTTCATGTACTTGGACCACACAGGAACATATACAGAAAAAGTTCATTTACAGTCACACTGATAAATGATTATTTTTCTTAAAAACTGAAGAAAAATCAGTTCCTCTCAGACGAGGCCAGGGCATAGCCATAGTTCAGTTTCAAACAAAACATTGACTTTAGCTATACTGAATTTATTCTGAATCTTGTCACTGCATGATTTCAGAGAACTTCTCTTACATCCTGCCCTCCTCTCCTCCTACCCCACATCACTGTACTCCTCCTCCCCTGGGCCGTCTCTCTCTTGGCGCTTCATGAACGGTTAGTCACAGCATGGGCAACACTTCATCTGAAGAAATGCATATTCTGCAAGGGCAACGTCTCGTCAGAGGAGGAAGAAACAAAATGGACAAACAAACATACAACCTCATTCATGGGTTGTCTTCTTTTTTCAAGCTCAAAAAAGAGCAATTCCTTTCATGAATGGACATCAGTCTGTTTTCACACACAAACTCACAGGTTTTTAATTTTGCAAGATAGCAAAAAAAAAAAAAAAAAAAAAAAAAAAAGGAGAAATGTACTACAGCCAAAGACCCCTAATCTTTTTTTGTTCAATTATTTGATACGTCTTTCATTTCTGAAACCTCTCAATGATGGCTTCCTTCCTGAACTCCTTATATGTGGGGCCTGAAAATGGAAGAAGTTTTTTTTTTTTCATTGCAGTATCATCTTCCCAGCCATGTTAATGGCATTTCATTTTATTTTTTTATTTATTGTTTGTTTGTTGCTGTACTGCCTTCCAAGTCATTTCAGTGGTATTATTCCCATGCCACTCATTCAAGCTCGCAAACCCCGACACAGGCGATCCACAAGAAGCAGTCAGCATCATCATATAGGCAACTCACCACACCGCTGTCCAGTCATTTCAGCCATGTTCAGTGGTGTCTATTCTGATCCCAAATGCACAGGACACCACATACTAAGGCCCCTGCTGATGATGATAACTGCATACTGATGATGATTACTGCTTGGTTGTCGAGCCAGCATAAGTAACCCCCTCCCCCGCCCCCTCTTCAGGGATGTCATCTCATCCATCCAAATGAAGGAAATCTTTTTGGGGCGGTCAGTCTAGTTTTGAAGACAAAAAGAAAAAAAATATTCCTTTGAAAACTTCTTCAAAATAAGACACAGAGAAAACATATTCCAGAGAAAGAGTTTTCAGATTTTTTCCACTTGGACTGCCTGTATCAGAAGGTTTCACCATAGTAGGAAAAAAAAACAGAATAAAAAGAAAATCAGTCATTAAAACCGATAATGAACATCCCATCTTCATGTTCAATTCAACAAGACATAAGGGGACAGAAGCCTACCTGACAGCATACCCATTCTCAATGTCCTGCAGTTGTCCTTCTTTGTCGGTCATATCATTCCCAGCAGGTGTCTCTTTCTCTGCGGATGAAGTTTGGCTGTTCTCCAAATGATGGCTGTATCTCTCCAACTTTACACTTTCTTTTCTTGGACTTGTTTCTTTTCTTTCCTTCTCTTCCTTCCTTTCTTCTTGTTTCTGCTTTTCAGCTTGGATTTTGCGTTCTTCTTCCATGCGTAATACCTCTTCGTCTCTTTTTGTTTTCTCTCTTCCTTGAGACGTTTTTGTTCTTCCTCACGTTTCTTTCTCTCTTCTTCTTTCTTCCTTCTTTTGTTTTTCTCTTCTTCTTCTCTTTGTTTTCGTTCTTCTTCCTCTTTTCTTTGCCTCTCTTCTTCTTTCCTTCCGTTTTTGTTCTTCTTTTCTTTTCTGCTCTTCTTCCTCTTTCCGTTTTCTTTCCTCTTCTTCTCTTCTCTTTCTGTCTTCCTCTTCTCTTCTCTGTCTTTCTTCTTCTTCCTGTTTTTTTTCGCTCCTGTTCTTCTCTGAGACGTCTTTCTTCTTCCTCTTTTCTTTTCTTCTCTTCTTCTGCTTTTTCTCTTCTTCTCTTCTTCTTCTTTCTTTTTTCTCTCTTCTTCTTCCTTCTTCAGGCGTTCTTCTTCCTCCAGTCTTCGTTTTTCTTCTGCTATCTTTCTCTCCTCTTCTTCCTTTGCTCTTTTGGCTTCTTCTGTTTTCCTGGTTATAGAACACAAGAAATGTAAAAATGGTCAGAAACCACTGAATACTTATTTCAAAAACTGAAATAATGAGTGTTTGTGCATGCGTGTGTACATGCATGCGTGTGTGTGTGTGTGTGTGTGTGTGTGTGTGTGTGTGTGTTGGATTCATACTATCCTTTTAGTCTTAAAGTGGGTAAGGGAAGGAGGGACAATATGCGTTCATGTCTCTGATTAGTGTGTGTGTGTGTGTGTGTGTGTGTGTGTGTGTGTGTGTGTGTGTGTAGTTTAAAGTGCATGCACAACTTGGAGAGAGCACGACCTAGAAAGCACTTGAAGTTGAGTGTATAACAATGCAAGTGTATAAGAGAATTTGAGAAAGCATGGACAATGCAAGTGTATAAGAGAATTTGAGAAAGCATGGATACATAAGTGTTGGTGAATTTTAAGAACACATGTACATGTGTTTACAGTGAATGAAAGGGGTTGACACATACCTTCTTTCTCATGGCCTATAAGGAATTGCAAGAAGATTTTAGAAGTGTGTGTGTGTGTGTGTGTGTGTGTGTGTGTGTGTGTGTGTGCAAGTGTGTCTGTGTCTGTGAGTGTGCCTGCATGTGTAACCATAACAATCGTCGCTATGCCCTCCTAATAATGTGGAGGACTCCTCACTTTCTGTCTATGCACCATCCCTCACACTCTCTTCCTCCTCTTTCCTCTGCTGTATTTCCTGCTCGACTTCCTGGATGCGTTGCTGCTGCTTCTCTTCCTTCCTCTGCTCCCTCCTCTCTGCCAGCGTCTGCCTCTCTGACTGATGCAGCTTCCGTGCCCTGAAAATGATAGCGCTTGGAGTGAGAAGACCGTATTTCCCCACTATACAGAAAGCAAATCCCGTCTTGGTATGGTTCATGAGCAAGTAAGCTAAAGCTTTTTAACCTGTCAGAAGCGTCTGTCTGCAGATCTCCTGTGAACTGTGTTCACACTGGCTTTAATGCCACTGAATCCATGCAACTTTACTAACCCTTTCTGCTCGAGGGCATTCAGCCTCTGAGAATCTAACAGCCACTGTAGTTACAAAAAGTATCTTAGTCTTTGTGACCTCTGCTGGGCCTCACATGGAAATGAAATGTTGCTTCTTACATTCACACAGAAGTCGTTGGAAATCTGGAAGTATTTGGGACAATGATAGCGAGAAGTGAGGTTTTTCTCTCTCTAACCAAACAACAAGGAGCCAAAATGTTTTCTCTCTCTGTAACCCAACAACAACAAGGAGCTGAAGTGAGGTTTCTCTCTCTCTAACCCAACAACAAGGAGCCAAAGTGAGGTTTATCTCTCTCTGTAACCCAACAACAAGGAGCCAAAGTGAGGTTTATCTCTCTCTAACCCAACAACAAGGAGTCAAAGTGAGGTTTATCTCTCTCTCTAACCCAACAACAAGGAGCCAAAGTGAGGTTTATCTCTCTCTAACCCACACAAGGAGCCAAAGTGAGGTTTATCTCTCTCTGTACCCAACAAGAAGCCAAAGTGAGGTTTATCTCTCTCTAACCCAACAACAAGGAGCCAAAGTGAGGTTTATCTCTCTCTCTCTACCCTCTCAACCCAACAAGGAGTCAAAGTGAGGTTTATCTCTCTCTAACCCAACAACAAGGAGCCAAAGTGAGGTTTATCTCTCTCTGTAACCCAACAACAAGGAGCCAAAGTGAGGTTTATCTCTCTCTAACCTAACAACAAGGAGCCAAAGTGAGGTTTATCTCTCTCTAACCCAACAACAAGGAGCCAAAGTGAGGTTTATCTCTCTCTAACCCAACAACAAGGAGCCAAAGTGAGGTTTATCTCTCTCTCTAACCCCAACAACAAGGAGCCAAAGTGAGGTTTATCTCTCTCTCTAACCCAACAACAAGGAGCCAAAGTGAGGTTTATCTCTCTCTCTAACCCAACAACAAGGAGTCAAAGTGAGGTTTATCTCTCTCTAACCCAACAACAAGGAGCCAAAGTGGTTTATCTCTCTCTCTAACCCAACAACAAGGAGCCAAAGTGAGGTTTATCTCTCTCTCTGTAACCCAACAACAAGGAGCCAACGTGAGGTTTATCTCTCTCTAACCCAACAACAAGGAGCCAACGTGAGGGTTTATCTCTCTCTAACCCAACAACAAGGAGCCAAAGTGAGGTTTATCTCTCTCTGTAACCCATCAAGGAGCCAAAGTGAGGTTTACCGCTCTCTCTAACCCAACAACATGGAGCACTATCACCCACTTTGGATGTGGCTGATAACCAAGACAAAATAAATCTCTGCAACAGGAGTTACATCCCTTCACAGCTTTTGGATTGGTGAGCTCCTTTTGTGGCTGTGACACTGTACGCATCTGGACTAATGGTCAGTTTTCGAGCCCTTGCATGGGTACCAAGTTGTGAAGGTTGAATTTTTTCAGTTTTATCATCCACAGTCTCTCAGTATCAAACAGGTGGATAATAAAAGCTCAGCTATTCACTGGTGCCACACTGGTGCCACACCATGGTTTCTCACTGTACCCTTTGTAGCAGCGCTGTATGGTGGTGGCCGCTTTGCCGTCCCGCTGAGCTATACGCTCTTCCTCCGCTCTCTGCACTTTCTCCAGCTGGTAGCGGTCCTCCTCCAACTGAGTAGTCAGTGTAGCTATGGTTTCCTGTGACAAGTGATATCACTGACAAAGTCCACATCTTCATACTAATTGATACAGAAGGCATAAAGCAGGATATCCTTTCTCATGCTTACTGATACAGATGCACAGTGCAGGATTTCCTTTCTCTCCTTCCAGTAACTCCCATTTACTTTTCCGTTGCTGCTGCCACATCCAACTTCTTCCGCATTTTCAAACCTGAATTGGATTATTGGCATTCATTACAATTATGCTGCTGATGAATTCCTTATCTTATTATCAAAACCAAAAATATTTCACACTGCATCCATGTTATGCAATGTTCTCCAAGTTTCTCTCCCAAGGGTTCCTGATGGTGTGTCACTGCACACACTATAATCCAATATTGCCATGGCTATTTCATTATGCATAGGTCTTTGGAATGCAGATGTTCTGAGGACGGCAAAAGGCTTTTTTTTTTTCTTTTATCACTGAAGTGAAAACCATCTGAAAAAAAAAGTAGGAGAAAACATTAAATGTCCACAAATAATAGTAGTTTTTTCCTGATTGAAAGCTTGAAAGCTAAGCTTGTATATGACACAACATGTCTGCTTTCAGATTGTCATTTTTTATTCACTACACATTCAGAGAAAATGTCACTTTTACCTTGGCTTAAGAGAACATACAATCGCTCCTCAGCAGGGAAAACTGACATCATTAACAAAATGGCAAACTTGAGAGAGATCACTCCCTCAGCCTTTTGAAATGCAACCTCAGCAGCAAAAGGAGAAAGAAAAAAAGGCACAAAACTAAAAAGATGTTACAACTCATGATGGCAGGATGAACTTTCCTGGTAGTGGTGTTAACCAGATATTAACACTTTTTTTTTTTTTTTTATATGGCTTGCAAAAAAAGGAATGTGATGCAGAAAAACTTTGATGGAGATCATTGTGATTCTGTGATTTTGAGGGCATGGAACCACTGTTTGAAGTGTGACTGAAATAGCTGTGATTTTGTTGCCTTCACTCCTTCCTTTCTGTACTCATATCACTCTCTTCATCACTTTTTGTTTATTTATTCAATAACTTAGTTATTTTGGATTCTTTTTCTTTCAAGAAGAGTAGTGCTATATAACAGCAGTCTTATAATAACCTCTCTATGTCAGTCACATAGTGCACTTTCAGTGGCCTCTCACCTCATGTTGTTGCAGCTCTTTTCTCCAGAACTTTCTGCTGCTTCTCTATCTCCTGGTCCAGCTTCTTCTGACTCTCCTGAAACAGCAGGCAGCACACAGAGCTCAGGTGACAGTAAGACAGGCCAAAGATGCAAGGGAACAGGATCAGTGTCGCAACTGATTTTCCAACTGTTCACTTTTTTTCCAAATACCATTCACTCATGCAGGCATTGACCACTTCCAAAACCACAACTACCACCTGCCATGAACATATTGTTCAACTGGCTGGGCTGCCTTCTGAAGTAACCTAGTATGCCAGCTTGTTGAGATCTGCTACTCAGCAGGGTGGGCCTATCTCCTGCACATAACCTTTGATAACACATGAATCACAGTGAGTGAGCTTCAAGCTTGTCATTTTGACATTGTCAGCAGCAAAGTGTCGCAAACAGAAAACAAAAAAAGATGAGCTGGGGGCAGAGAACCAACAAGATCCGCAGGGAGGGGTGAATGTCTTCGATGTGTGTAATACTCTAATTAGCAAAAAGGTAAAGATGCTTATCCCCCACTCCTCTATCTCTGGACAAGTAAATGAATGATACCAATCTGTTATCATCAGCATTTTGTCAGGCAAACAACAGATCCAACCCACAGCAAGTGTGTTATGTATTTTCCAGTGACAGACACTGGACAGGATGGATTACTTGTATGGAGCATATGTTTTTATCATCATATCAGTAAAAGTAGTACACATAAAAAAGACAGGTAAACCTGAAAGATGGCTCATGAACTTTTCAACCAGGAATAGCCGACAGAGATCAACAGCTGACTATATCACAGAGATGGGACCAAATTAGAATATTAGAATAATTTCACCTTACCTTTGCCTTTGCCATGTTCTGTGCTGAATGACAAGTCATCTTTTTGCCATTGGGCATACTCTGTGAACTGACCTCGGTCCTTGTCGATGATTTTCAATTTTCATGTGTGTGCCAAACTCATAGAAACTGCCATTGTCCTTGTTTTGTCCAGAGTGACCCACCTGGTGAAAGGTTTATGGTCTGTTTTTGCCCAAACCTCAGCTGCACATAATAGTGGAACAAACTCCCTCTCTCTCTCTCTCTCAATCAGATTTCCTCACTAATTCACGACAGTCTTAAAAACATGTCTCTTCTATAATGATATAATACATATACACAGCTTGCAAGATTACATGTAGTGCATGTATAGGTATGGATAGGACTGTCTGTACACTATTTGTATGCTGATGTACATGTGAACAATGAGCCAGTGAATGATTGCATGCAAGTCATAATGTTACTTGGTAAAGCGCCTTGAGCATATGTCTAGAGCATGTACTAGACAATGTCAGATATGATTACAGTTTTTTCATTAACACATTATAGCTCTTCTTTATGATTTGCCCAGAAAGATGCCAGTCACCTCTTTTCTGTTGTGATCCCACCTCAGAGGTGTCTGGAAAGACCATTGCTAACCATCTTTTGGCAGTGAATTTGCCATAGCTCTCGTCATAGATTTTTCCAAAAGAGGGTAACTATTTTGACACATTATCCGAGTGACAGTGCCAGTACACCACACATTAGAACATAAACAGACCCAGACACTTTGTATCAAATGCAAAAAAAAACTCAAATCAGCAAAAATATGTACATTTTTAAAGAGCATACAGACTATGCATGGAGTGAAAGAGACTGGTTGGAGAAAAAAAAAAAAAAAAAAAAAAAAAAAGCTAGTAGTGGAAATTGTTTCTTGTTTTTTTTTTTCCCTTTTTTTTTTTTTTTTTTTTTTTTTTTTTTGCAGGCGAAGAGGACATTGTGAAGCACCAAAAAATGAAGAGAGATGGTTTTGGCATTAGGAGAAAAAAAGAAAAAAAAAAAAAAAAGAATCACTGCCTTAGGTGCTCCAGTGATCCGATAACTGATGCAAAAAAATAAAAAGAAATTGACAGCGCTTTTGACAAAT
>JADBJO010006139.1:17500-57500 GCA_016801955.1 Conus betulinus
CATGATTTCTGTTTTAAAATATGTTTCTTGTCTCATCAACTGTTCTATCTAATGGCATTACTCTTACGCACTCATTCTCGTTCCCTTACCTCTGTTCTTAAAAAATATACACGCATGCACGCATATGTGGGTGCTTGCACACGCACACACACACACACTCTCTCACACACACACACACACACACACACACACACACACACACACACACACACACACACACACACACACACACAGAGCATGCACACATGCAGACACGAATACACACATACACAACACCACACTATACTTAAGATACTGCTCGATTATTTCATTTTCCCCATTTACAATTTTTAGATTTTTGAACCAATGGTTGTGGTTACAGAGAGAGAGAAAAACAAGATGTACAATTTAAGCAATGAAATATTATGTCCAAAATGCAACTCTGGAGAACTTGGTGACAAGTTTTGTTACGTACTTGAATGTGTGTTTTTTCATTTCTTTAAAAAATCATAAAAGTAAACATCAACAAAAGCAAACTTTTTCAAAATTCCATTAATTATTTAACAGCCAAAGCAAACTTAAATTAATAAAGTGGGAAAAATTTCTGAAAATTACCATAAATGCCTTATAAACTGACCTTTTACAACTGGTCTTTGTACATTTGGTTTCTTCTCTATGCCCATTTCATTTTGCCGATAGTATTTCATAAAAATGATGTGTCGATTTATACGTTAACTTTATTTTTCATGTCTTGATGAAATGATGTTGAATTACCACATTTTTTCATGTCTTGATGAAATGATGTTGAATTACCACATATTTGTTATCTTTTAAACAAAATGATTGTAAATGTTACACTTTTCATGTTTCCCATGTTTAATCACTACATATTTGTCGTGTTTTGATAAAACAATAATGAATATGACACTATTCATGTTCCCCGTTGCATTTTTCTAACAAAAATTTTGTTTCTGTCTGACCTCTTTACACAGACCACAGACAAACCTGCCAAGTCCTCCACACCCACCTGCTCCACCTTCGCCTGATGACGATCCAGGCACACCAGTTACAGGAATCAGTGCGCCAGCCGCCTCTCCACCCTGTCCTTCCATCTTGTGTCTCTGCTCGGCCTCCAGAGCCCTGGCAATCTTCAGCGCTTTCTCGATCATCACGTCATCGTTGCTGGGCTCCTGATCTGCCCGGAGGGGGTGGTCCGCTAGCACCATGCTGGTCTCCGTGGCCTCTGGGGCCTTCAGGAGCTTGTCCAGGCTGGACTCTGGCAGCACAAAGTCACTGTCGTCTGTGATGAAGTCCATCTCCTCCAGCTCAAAGGGCTCGTCTTCAATGTCTTGAAGCAGCTGGGGAAAGAAAGGACAGTGACAGATGTATTGTTGAAGTATAGCAATGAAATGTGGTCCATTTACACACTGAAAATTCACATGGTGAGTCAGTGGGAATGTAGGAAGACAAATACTGAATAAATTAAATGCATGAGCATAGAATCACTTCATGGGGGCCTGCTTGACCAAAGTGGGTAAGACTAAAGATCTTGTTCCAAGGGCTGGAGTTCAGTTCCCATCCATGATGGCCAAACTGGAAATGTTGTTTTTGGAGTTAAGATCTGAGCAGACTGTGACCCCATTCTACTCCTTTGGACATGACTTCAAATTCAGGTCCTGTACATGAACACAGGCATGACAACATCATGCAGTGATATTTTGGCATGTTCCACTTCTGGGAGAAGAATAGATCATCATGTCTCATGTTCCCAGACAACATCCCTAGTGATGAATGTGGCCATCTTAAGATTAGAATTAAAAGCGGTCAAACATGCTAAAGTCTAACTAATGGCAAATCTCAGAGTCACAGTCAGAAATGGGAGAAAGAAAGGAAAATAAAGATGATTCACCTTCTTCCGATATTCCTCCACAGACATCCCATGGCGTGTCGCTTCTTCCTCCAGCTCCTTCCACTCATCGTACACAACCACCGCCCTCTCTCCTTCAACAATCAAAACAATTTCTTTATTGAAATAACAAATTTTAGTCATTCTAATCTGACTACACACCTCCGGATTTTGTGACTTCCACAACTGTTTCTTCAGGCTCTGCCAGTCAAATTCTGTCATGCAGTACACAAAAGTTTTAATACATTGATACTTTACATGGAAGGCTGCATATACCTAGAATGTTAGCATGAAGTACAAAATGTCTGTCTATGACTTCTTTCTTCATCTCTTTTTTCTTTTTCTTTTTTACGGTGTGTCTAAAGTTCATTTAAAAACCTCAAAGTGCATTACTACAGGGAGTTCTCTTTTTCATGGACATTTTGTACAACTCTGACTTTGATCCCAGTCATGCTGTACAGTTGGTTATCTATTCTCCTGTTGGAAATTTGTTGAAAATTTCACCCCCCAACCAAATCTCCTCGCCACCACTTCCTCTATTTATTTTGTTCTGTTCTGTCTGTTTTATTTAATACCACAACTGCTAGTAGGCATTCAATAAAACATTAAAGTTGTGTAGGCCAGCGGAGAAATTTCATCAGTCCTGTGTTGTGATCAAACCTTTTTAAGAGGTCATTTGTGAGT
This sequence comes from Conus betulinus, assembly GCA_016801955.1. Classification (NCBI taxonomy): domain Eukaryota; kingdom Metazoa; phylum Mollusca; class Gastropoda; order Neogastropoda; family Conidae; genus Conus; species Conus betulinus. Next base: position 20,070 of record JADBJO010006139.1, read on the forward strand.
GAAAGTAGAAGTGAACAGTGAAATTCGATACGTTATACTGAAATGTTAAAAAAATAAAACAAAATAGCAATAAAATAAGACTGAATACTGAAACAGAGTGTGACAGAAATCGAGCAAAAATAAACAAAAAACATACGAAAGAAAGAACAAAACTGAATCAATGCTTTATTTTGATAAACTCGACAGGTTGAAGGAAGCAGGTTCTACAGTGCCATGTTAAACACCTTGCTTTTAGGCAGGGAAGTTCTGAGTTACAGTCCTACCACAGACTAATATCTGAGTGAATTGTATCCCCCCGCTCCATTCAGCTCACAAAAGATTATTATTTTGTGTTTAACAGTTCAGAATTACACACATGAATTCATGTCAAAAGGACTATAAATTACAGACATCAGATATAGGTGAAACAGCATTCAAATGATTCAAATTAAAGAAAAGGAAAGGAGGAGTAGGAGATATGTATACATACCTCTCTCTCTCTCTCTCTTTCTCTCTCTATATATATGCAAAAATTCTGTCGCTCACATCCATCACCCTTGTGTGTGTGTATGTGTGTGTGTGTGTGTGTGTGTGTGTGTGTGTGTGTGTGTGTGTGTGTGTGTGTGTGTGTGTGTGTGTGCGCGCGTGTGAGTGTGTGCACGCATATGCCTGTATGTATGTGTGTCTGTATATGTGTATGAATACCAGCTTTACATCTTGTGCAAAACAGGTCTCAGATTTTCATTCCTTTGGTTTTATCAAGATCATCTCCATCACTGCCTGATGCTGACCTTGTCCGAATATTATGATTTTATTTAACTATTTATTTCACTACTATTTTCACTCACTGTAAGCCTTTTTTTTTCATTTCAGTAATACTGTATCAACTATCATCATCATGATCATCACCATCACACTATGGTTATTATGATCATGGTCATCATTACTGCAGACACAACCTTCTCCTCTGGCGGTGCTGAGTGCTCGTTCAATCACGGCATCACATTCTTCCAGCTCCTCCTCAAATCTGTGGCGCTGCTTCTGTATGGTGTCAATGTAGTCCTGCAGTTCTGCTGGCAGTCCCTGTCATAAACAGAGCGTTTCAAGTAATTGGTATACAAAAAAATAACTTTTGTTGTTGTGTTGTTGATTTCTTTGTTTGTATCTATTAAACCACTGTAACAACAAAGTTGAAACTAGTTCTTTACCTGTCTTAAGACTCTAAGAAGCAAAAGCTATAGCCTTGTCACTGCAAATTTTCCATTCATCAATACCCTTTCTTGGCTAAAGGTTGATCAAATTATTTGGTTTCTATTTATATGGTAACAAGAAATCAAAAATAAAAAAAAAGAATGAAAGAAACATACATTGCTAATGTATGTATCTGAACTTGGAAATTATACAGAATGATGATGTAAACTTAGTTAAGGAAATGTGAGAACATAATTCATATAAACTATGTTATATTGTACACTTGGTATTCTTTAAGGAGTTTAACAAACATGCAAAACAAAATTTAGGCTAGGGATGGATTACAGGAGTGGACAGTGGGAGGGACAGGGTGTGGGAAAGGAGAAGGGTGATGAGATTTAGATAAATATAATGGATGCAGACTTTTCTACTGTAGCCTAGATCTTCAAAATGAGATGAACACATCAAGGATTCCTGCACATGGGAGAACATTTGCTTTTACCCATCATACAAAAAAGAAAGAAAGAGGGGACACAGAGAAAGGGAAAGAAAAGTGTTCAAACAGAGTTACACAACATCACATGAAAACCATTTCAACAGCTTCTGCAATGGAAATTTCTTTCTTTTTTTTTTCTTTATCATTTCAACTCACAGCCTCCCTACCTCATCCTCAGATACCAGGACATCGTCTGCAACCACAGGCAATTCCTCATCATTGTCATCATCAGCGATGATATTATCGTTGTCTAAATTGAGTCTGTCCAAGTCTTGTTGGATTTCTAGCTCCAGCAGTGTATTCTCATCCATCTCAGTGTGTAAAATGCCTGTGGGAGGCATCCTCCTTCATCTTCCTGCACGCACATCCATCATCAGGCCTTGTGACATGTGGGATGCAGATAACCAGTGATCGCAATAACCCGTTACAAACTGATGTTCTATCAGACCCTGTAGACTGGTTTTAACGATGGGTAACACTAAAGCGCACAATCTTGTTGGCCTGCTTTCTCCCTGGTCAAACAAAAACTGAATCAATACATCTACCGATGGCTGATAATTTCATCAGTATTTCATCACATGAAGTGGTAAAATACTGATAATTACCAGTTCATGGGAATCATGGATAAGGGTTTCAGAAAGACGGAGAAAGTGTGGTGCACATGTGTCAATCATCATGTTCATGTTGTAAAGGTTATGATAAAAAAAAAAACCTATTATTCTCACACACACACACACACTCACACACACACGCACGCACACACACACACACACACACACACATGTATTATACACACACACACACACACACACACACACACACACACACACACATATATATATATATATATATATATATATATATATATAATGCTGAACAATTAAGTAGTGGAGGAAAACAAGTGCAGGTTAACAATTCTTCCATCATTATAGTAATGACTTGGCAAAGATTTGAAATTGAGAGGAAAAAAAAAAAAATTTTGAAGATGAAGTAAATGGAAAAAAATGTGTCATATATATATATATATATATATATATATATATATATATATATATATATATATATATTTGTTAAAAATAGGGTGATAAAAGGAAGTTTTAAAACTTCCTTTTATCACCCTATTTTTAACAGATGTTGCTCCCCAAGGGGTTGAGCACCTTAAGATTTTTATTAGGCGTTTTAGCAGTATTTTTGATATTTTATATATATATATATATATATATATATATATATATATATATATATATATAATATTGTATATAACTCATTGTCTTTGGTTGCAAATCTTTTCACAAAAAAGTACGACCAGTTGATCATTAATACACAAAAATTATCATTGCATGACGTTACATGATATGCATTGCAACAAAACTCCTTCATAAAATGTCACTCAGAAGTGCATACCAGCTACAGGATCTGAAAAAAACATCATCACAAAGTAAGTTCATACTTTGGTCTTCACCTCTCTATGTCTTTGAATACATTTTCAAAAATGTTATATATGAGTAACATTAATCTAACACACACTGAAATTAAAAAAAAAAAACAATGTAAAGTTTCAAGTGAAATGGTTAGAATCAATCCCGTCACTTTGCCAGTCTCTGTGCCCCCACATGTCGTTTCTCCAAGGCAGCACTCCAATGCTGACCAAAAGACATACCATCCAACAGGAACAGCTAAGACAGACTGAGCTCTGTTGACTTCTAGGTAATTACCAGTATGGACACATTGAATAGCCTAGCTACACCATGTTCCTAGGACCTAAGAAAACTCTACTGAATGACATAACCAGTAATTAAATCAGACGACAGACATTCAAAAATAGTTTTGCAATAAGCCCATTGAAAGACTGAACAAAACAATATGATGAGGTGAGTCAGTTAAGTGAGGAAAAAATGTCATTAATCAGGTGAGCGTATTGACCCATCCCAGACCCCCTTCCTCCCTTCTGACCATAATCACAGCTGATTATTCTGTCACTTCTCAGACAATCTGCAGAAAGAAACCCTAATTCAAAACAACACACACACACACACACACACACACACACACACACACACACACACACACACACAACACACACACACACACACACACACACACACACACACACACACACACACACACACACACAGAGAGAGAGCAACAAAAAAACAAAACAACAGTGAATGGATTTTCTAGACCCCTCAAACCTAAAGGGGAGTTTAAATGACCAAACTACTACTTTTCACTTGCTGTCTACTGTAGAACAATTAGACGAGCCAACCCCCAGTACAATCTAGTTTGGTAGCTGGGTTTCTTAGGAGGGGGAAGGGAGGGGGAAACTTGTTTGCTGATGGTAGCAGTTACGAGATACTTGACACAAAGGTGCCAACCATGTTGGCCTCCCCAGCTTTCTGGAATAAGACAGGGACACAGAGAGAGAGAGAGAGAGAGAGAGAGAGAGAGAGAAAATGTTCCCTATAGTCCATCGAACCACAAAGGGCCACATCAGCGTTGTCACCTTCACTGAAATCAACACTCAGAATTAAAAAAAAAAAACAAACAAAACAAGAAATCATAGTTCATTACCTTAGATTTTCTAAAAACATAGATTGAAAAAAAATCTCTGTCTTACATAAAATCACACATCAGAAGAAAAATGTTAGTATCATTCAAAAACTCAAAAATTACAGACGGAGCATTTCTAAACGATCTTTCATGGAGCCTGATGTAAGGTATTTTACATCTGACCTCGCGTGAGTCCTAACACTCAACAGAACCATAGTGAGTGGTACAGGGTTGGTAATGCACCCCACCTTTTCAAAAATACAGTGGGTGTAAAAGGAGTGGCCTGTGTGCAAACAGCTAAAGACTGACTGTTTCTTTATGACCACCTGTGACACACACTAAAAACTCTTTAAGTCTGGTATCAGACATTCCAGTCACAGATATGATAATATCAAGAATGGCTGATGAAACTCAGCATTTGGTTAAGACTGGCTTAGTAGTGAAAATCAGCATGAAAATAGGAGACCACTAAACTCCAGTACCGCCCCTGTTTTTCTCCTCCTCCTCCTACAACAACGACAAATTAAACTTCACATACCAATGTCTGTTCATGGCCAACTGAGCTGTGAGTACTTTTTGGAAATGCAGGTCTGTGTAATAACACAGACACAAAGGGTTTGGGGTTAAGGGGAAATGAAGAGGACTCTTTTATTAGTGTTAAACTAGGACTTTGTCTTAAACAAAGTTAAAGGCAACTTATTTTCTTCATGTTTGTGGGCATGGAAAAAAAGCTGCTTCTTCTTCCTAAAATACTAGTTCACTCAAAAAACAAGGTCACCAGCGCGCATGTTAAAAAGTAAAATAAAATGAAATGAAATAAAAAGCACAAGAAGAGACCGTTGTGTGTCCGTAAGAAAGAGAGAAAAAGAGAAGGGTTAAGTCCACCAACTAGAGCGGTTGAATATACACTGACATTCATCATCGGCCTGTCAAAGTATGGTTAGAGGTCTGAAATAGTGAGTGTGGAACCCCTTTGTAGATGCCAGAATCTTCAGCTTGATGAAGGCGGGCAGATAACGAAGAAGAATCAGCTGAGCCATAGAGCGGTAGAGGCTGTCGCCGTCTGACTTTCTGGCCAGAGTCGGTCTATGTCGGTCGATTGATCGCACGGATCAATTGAAATGGAAAACACCCCTGGAATGAAGCATGCCAAACTGCCTGCTTACCCTGATCAACAGTCCAAAACACAAGAAGCAGCACTTACTTGAAGATACGACTGGCAGAATTCATTTGCCGACACAGAATGCCTATCACGCTTTACTACATGTTTACTTCCGTTGGTATGTATTCTAGGTTCTATAAAACTGGCATCAAGTCTAAAACGAAACGATTTATCTTGCAATATATTGCTACTAATAAACTCTGGAAAGGGAAAATGACAGTATATGCCAAATTGAACAAATGTTAAACTGAAATCACTTGTCAATGGAGACTAAATTGAAAAATACTGCATTTTATCAAATCGTCAGTATATAAGGGACATAACCCACTTTTGCCATACCTTCAAGGAAGATAATAATTATGCTAGCTCCCAGAGCAAAACGATGCTTAGCCTAACTCTAAACTATTACCCATTCGTCTAATGCACATGCACCCACGCACGCACTCGCGCGCGTGCACACACACACACACACACACACACACACACACACACACACACACACACACACACACACACACACACTCTCTCTCTCTCTCTCTCTCTCTCTCTCTCTCTCTCTCTCTCTCTCTCTCTCTCTCTCAACATGCTTCTCTGAATGAGCAGATTGAATACAAGACTTTTTTTTTTTTTTTTTTTTAAATTTCGACAAATACTATGCCGCATACTGTCCATGCTCGTTTTACAAGAGACAAAACATTTGTTGTAGCTTGCGGTATTGCGATGATTCCTTCTCCCCTACACACGCATTCATCTGTAAACTGAAACAAGTCTAGGTTGATATGGACCATGTGTTTTGAACTCATTTCCAAGAAGTTTACAAATACGAGTACACTAATACATTTCAAAAGGCATCTGCATATACAGTTCATGTCTTAGTTATAAATCCCCATCTGCAATTTGAATACACCGTCTGAACGCTTACGCCATTTACCCGCCCCCATCACATGATTTGTTTTTGTTTCTTCTGTTTGACGATTTAATTTGTCAGTACATTTATGAATAGGCTGCTCGTCTGGTATTAGAACTATTACTGGGTGGTTCTGTTAATTTGTCAGTATGGCTGATATAATATATATATATATATCAGCCATACTGACAAATTAACAGAACCTTACCTGCTGGCACTCAGGGAGGATGTCATGTGCTGACGAAGGCAAATAAAGCCCGAAAAATTTCATTTATAACCACGACAGCTTGTTGTCCTTGTGTCTTTTTTCTTTTGGATATATATATATATATATATATATATATATATATATATATATATATATATATATAATGCTGAACAATTAAGTAGTGGGGGAAAACAAGTGCAGGTTAACATATATATATATATATATATATATATATATATATATATATATATATATATATATATATATATATTGAAATGATGTAGGCCGCAATACATGACAAGGACAGACTGTAGACTAGACCTCGGCTTAATATTTTCATTCTTGATTATTCAATGTCAATCAGTCAATCAATCATTCGATCAATCAATCACACCTACACGTGCGTGCGGGCGCATGCACGCACGCACACAAGCACATACACGCGCGCACGCCCACACACACACACACACACACACACACACACACACACACACACACACACACAGACAGAGAGAGAGAGAGAGAGAGAGAGAGAGAGAGAGAGAGAGAGAGAGAGAGAGAGAGAGAGAGAGAGAGAGAGAGAACATTGAAATAAATTAACTTTAAATGACTAGTTACAGAATATGAAGGGGTTAGGCCAATTAGCAGACTCGTTATTAATTTGAACTAACATAACAAAAGTACACAGTAAGTGAACGTTTGAATGCATATAAACATTCAGTTATAATCTCATGAAATGATGTTTTCTGGTGAGTAGGGTCTCACTACATCACATTCCAACAAAATATGCTGGATGGAAGCGTTCATTAAGACACATAAATTTGACATCAAAACAATATTTCGTCTGTAATCAATTATCAAAACTCTGCAAATACAACACTCCGGCTTGTTGTGAGAAGCTGAAGTATCGTCCACCTCATTGGCAACTGGCAGTGAATCCAGGAATACTGAAACATTCTTGGAGACGATCAACAGAGATTCGAACCCTTGAAGGCAGTAACAAAAAAAAAAAAAAAAAAAACCAACCAACCAAACAAACAAACAAACAAAAAAAAACCCAGTCTGTTAAGCGTTTTAAACCTATCATCTTTGCAGCGACAAGGTTGTGCCGATGGAGTACGATCATACCAGCCATAGATCTATGGATAATCTATTTGTGTTGTTTCAATCTGATATTGGCAATGCGCTTAAGAAATTTTCCGAAACGGAATCTGAATATCGGTTCCAGAAAAAAAATCCGATAAATCCTAATTATTGCATCGCTTTCTCGAGTACGCAAGCACAGCTAATGATCCTTACACTCGGCTTGATATAAACTAGCCAAAAGATATTCAGCAAACAGCAGTTTCCTTTAAAAAGAAGCGTTACTGAAACTTTTCAAGTCCGTCCCAAAAGTTTGAGGAACTGAAGTGGCTGCGTCCTCAAGATGGAAAACCAACAATATGTCTCACCATGTTGCACTGGATCAATCTCCACCTGATCTGCAGACCTACTCACAAATCCACAGTGAAGTCCAACGAGCACCGTCTGGTGACGTTGACAAAGTCAATAGTTTGCTGTTTACCCAGAGTAGAGCACTGCCAGCAGTTCTCCTTTCTTTCCAGGATAATAGTCCACTGCAGGAATGAAGCCATTCATTTCAGCACACTGTCCCAAATCCATCGACACTTCCAGTCAAAACGGCCTCTTACTCAATGTATCCACGAACTTTCGTTACGGTTGTTTGCTGCTGCTCTGTTACAAGGACAGACTTCTCTTTCTTCAAATGACCGAATAAATCAGATGTCTGAATGTGGTCAGCATGCAGTGCACGGAAGAATATGACATCCCGAATGGAAGATTTAGTAAAAAAAACAAACAAACAAAAACCCAAACAAAAAACAAACAAACAAAAAACAAAAACTGTATGAGAGAGAACATTCCACAAAGTTCTGCTATCAAAGAGGTTTGCTGTTTCTAGGTGTTTTTTTTTTTTTTTTTTTTTTTTTTTTTTTGGGGGGGGGGGGGGGGGGGGGGGGGGAGGTAATGCCCACTGAATATGATTAGATTCTAGGATTTTCTCTTGACCGTTAGTTCTGGGAATCAACGTTTATCTTGTTTGTACTGAACATGAAGAAAACTGCGGGAAAAAAAGATGTTAAGCCAAATAAACGTCTTTAAATGCATGTAACACTTCTTTCAATAAACAATACGGAACTGAGAGGTAGATTTTCGACAAATATGTGTTCTTCGGGCAGTACAAACAACATACATGAAAAAAAAAATGCCCCAAACACTACTACTCAGATCACATCAGCATGAAAATGACCGCATTCTGTTCTGTATCATTTATTAAAGTGAGCGTCACTTGCCCGTTGTGTTCTTGCATATACGCAATTTGCCTTGTTTTCATTAGCGCTGCAGACTGTCAGTCGGTTCATTGTTTCAATGTTGTTTATCTTCTTCATTCTCTGTGTCTGGCTACGACAGTGATTCACCGAATTCTGTAAATATTTTTTGAGGGAAAAAAAAAACCCAACCGTCGGTATTCACCTGTTTGTATTGTTGCTTTTAAACCAGTGACCATTGTTCACTAATCAAATTTCGCTGGACTTAATACATACAGCAAAGCCCTGATATCAGCTTGAATACCGTTCACGAGTTGTAAAACGGATAGAGTCATTCGTGCTTCCTAGTGGCGTGTAGGTTTGCGCTTTTCGAAATCAAAGGCATTGACCAGGGGAGCATATATCTACATCTGGTGCTCACACAGGAAAATTGTGGTGACATATGGACTATTGTCCAGAGCCCAGGGTTAGCAAAAACACAGGATTTCTTTCACACCAACTGCACATATTTGTGCCAAGCTGTGGAGTGCGTTTTAAATTGTTGAATGACCTAATAAAACGCCAACAAGAAAATAGCCCTATTCTAGCATAATTATAACATCAAATCACAACTCAGAAGATCTGATGTGACCAGGGAGAGCAAAACACTATCTTGAAAAAAAGCGAGGATACCACCATACCATCAATCGCCTCGTAGAACACAGCCTAGAGAGAGGAAGCAGCCGCACATCAAGACCGAAAAGAAGAGCACGAGCCATCACGAGGGCGGGCACTCAGACGACACCAGAAACAACGAGGCTTTAGTTCTGATCGATAGACTCCTAGATCTGGTTCCACACATGCTAGAAGGCATTAGCTACATATACATAGTTGGGTCTTCGCCATCCTCTACTCATACACGTACTGTGGGACCTGGCCCCTAACTGGGTCAGTACGTCTGTCTCTGTAAGACACGCGCACTTTCGACTAGAGCAGTGTCTCTGTATTCTTTGATGATGGGGAAACTGAACGTGTTTCAGCTTGAATCACAGAACAATGATTCATTGTGTTCGTCGATCTCAGTGTTTTGGAACAGGCACATTCTCTGAGTGGATCAAAGTCATTACTGAATTGGCGTCAGCGGAAATATGCGACATTTTGTCGAGGTAAGTACATATGTTTGCGTGTCATACATGTGTTTTTAAGTATGTATACACATGAATTTTATGGGTATGTTTTTTTTCATGTAGGCAGGTGTATATTCGTGTGTGTGTGTGTGTGTGTGTGTGTGTGTGTGTGTGTGTGTGTGTGTGTGTGTGTGTGTTGAATATGTGACTTCTACATGTGCGTGTGACGTATCCGTGTGCATGAAAAGTTCGATCAGTGTGAGTCTGTGGAGAATAGATATTGGATACACATGTTTTGCATAGGTCCGAACACTCTTTTCACTATGACACTAAAAGCTTGCCTGCATGTCGTTGTTATTTGTTTTTAGTCTTTCCTTTCATTTAAAGCTATTATTTTGAGCTAAGAATACCTGCTTCTTTTGGTGAAACTGTTTTTTCATATTAAGAACAAGCATGTCAGTATACAAAGAAACAGAAACCTGTCAGCTTGTCCACTGAAACACACACACACACACACACACACACACACACACACACACACACACACACACACACACACACACACACACACACACACACACACACATTCGCATGAGGCAGAACTGAGATTATGTGTTGTCATGAAAACAACATTAAATTATTCGGATCAAGATTGATGTTCTTTTAAAAGTGGAATCGACAACACCCGTTCTGCCATCTGTCGTTTGGCCCTTTCCCCTCCCCCCCTTCCCCAATCCCTCACCTACAATCCTCTCTCTCTCTCTCTCTCTCTCTCTCTCTCTCTCTCACTCTCCACCTCCTCCTCCCCCCTTTCTCTATCCCCCCCCTCTCTCTCTCTCTTGCTGTCTGTATCACTGTTTCTGTGTCTCTATCTGCCGATTTGTCTCTGTGTGTCTCTACCCTCCCTCTCTCTCCCCCTCCCTCTCTCTCTCTCTCTCCTTCTCTTTTTTCTCTCTGCTTTTCTGGTTGGCTGTCTGTCTGTGTCTGTCCCTGTCTGTCTGTCTCTCTGTCTGTACGTCCGTCCGTCCGTCCCCCCCCCCCCCCCCTCTCTCTCTCTCTCCACACGCCCACCACTCCGCACTCCGCCTTCTTCTGTCCAATAACAGAGGGTTAAAAAAAAAAAAAAAAAAAAAAAAGAAAGAAAAAAGAAAAGGGCAGATCTTGTCCAACTTTCGCCTATCGAAAATCGTTCGTGCACGAGTGACATTAGCCGGAGATCTTTTAGGACCTTCATCGTCAGATTTCCGATCGGGACAACTTATGCAAATGAATTCTAGGCAAACGATCACGTGCAGCACGGCGCCGCCTACAGGACGAAGTCAGCTAGTCATTAGGGCCCGCAATCAAGAGATCACTGCCACCGAGGAATTACTCGCCTGCTCCTAATTGCTTGTCAGTTCACACGTGAAGGTAGAGGTGCGGCCATGTAGACAGACATACACATAGACACACACACACACACACACACACACACACACACACACACACACACACGCACGCACGCACGCACGCACGCACGCACGCACACACACGCATTCCCTCAGCCTGTCTGTCTAGTCTGTCTCTCTTTATCTCTGTCTGTCTGTCTGTCTCTCTGTCTCTGTCGCTCTCTCTCTCTCTCTCTCTCTCTCTCTCTCTCTCTCTCACACACACACACACACACACACACACACACACACACACACACACACATCCCCTGTCTGCCTGTCTCTCTCTCTCTTTCTCTCTGTGTGTCTGTCTGTCTGTCTGTCTCTCTCTCTGTCTCTATCTCTCTCTCTTCCTCCCACACACACACACACACACACACACACACACACACACACACACACACACACACACACACACACACACACACACAATCACGTTTGCGCGCCCTCCAGAGTAACGCGTCAAGCCTGTTTCAAACTGAATTGATCGTTTTTCATTCGAGCGTTTACATGTGTGTGTTTGCATGTGTGGACATACCAATGAGGCGTCTGTGAACCTCCAGCGAGCGACATGGAAGGGCTTATGAAATATTACTCTTTTAACAGTCAGACTGCTCGTTTTGAAGAAAAAAAAAATGAATAAAGAGCTTTGCGCAACATGAATGTTAGATACCGAAATATACTTGGGTGGTTTCTTTTTGGAAGTTCAGACAAGCTTATCAAGGAGTAGACACTGTAAGAGAATAAATATGTATATTCCAGTTGGATGTGATTTTGATAAAATAAACAGCCAGTAACATAAACTGCTAATGACATGAACAGCTAATAACAAAACCAGCTAAAAGTGCCAGGTTATATCCATTATCATTTTTTGGGAATGAACACATTAGAGACAGCCAGTGGACACATACAGCATTTACCCAAACGGCTTTCTACCATTGACACATTTTTGGAAAGCCTGTCTTTAACTATGACATTCTGTATGACTGTATAGGCCGAAATCCCACAAAATAGGCATCAGTTATTTTTCCTTCCAGTTTTTTATAACAGCCTGTCTTACAGAGGCATCCAAGTCACGTAAGTGGAGTGTTATCAAATTCTATATCCATTTGCATGGGTGTCAGCCAAGGGAGTGAGTTTCCCCCGACACTATTCTTGCTCATGTCTCACGACACTAACTATAAGTTAAGGTAGTATACAATGACTGTTCATGAAGATGATATTGCCCTTAGAAGACAATGTAAACCGCATTTTCCCTAACACAAAACAAAAAGTTATGAAATGAATAAATTATTTCCAAAAATACTTCACCACAATTGTGAAGCCATGAATTTGAAAAAAAAAATCGATTTTGATTCGTCGGCCAACAAAAGCTTTCATTGTCTTCACAAAAGAAATGATTGCATTTCTTGGCAGACAATTTATGATAATAAAATTTATGGTGCTCTAATAAATCTAAGCATACAAATTACTATTCTTAATGTAACTCTCTTTTTTTTTTTTTCCCCAGATAAACATATGTCATGAATTACTTTATACAAAAAGGCTACGGAAAGTGCATAACTCAGTGCACTTGTTCGTATTCCTCTTTAACCTAAGGATGTAATCTTTTTCTTGTTGCTTCAATGCTAATTCTTTTTGATTTTGTGATATGGCCAAGAAGTGTTCTTATAGCATACAAGTCGATTTACCCAAGCAAGCCTGCGTTAACCCTTTAGTCTTTACAACTGCAGTGGGACTTCCTCATTGGGCGTTCTTCGATTTGAGAAGGCAGGGTGCAGTCTGTTAGGATACACAGGTTAATCTACTCTTACAACCAAACCGTGAGTGCAAAACCCGTCCCTAAATTCGGTCGTAACTAAACTGGACAAGGCAACCTACGTTTCTAAGTAGATACGTGACAAAGCGATGTAGCCTATATGTCTTTGGCTGATTGTGTTTTCCACTGCTTCTAAACTGTAACCCACCTCCCGACTGCGTTACCACGCTACCGATTTGCTCACACATTCTTCGGTTGACAAAGCAGGCTTATTCTATCTACTTGCACGTGGATTTCAGTAAAACCCATTATCCTGCTTCTCTCTCTCGTCCCACGGCGAGGGTCTTACAGTAAATGCAGCTCTTATCAACACAGTTTCGCAGATGGTCTGGGAAGTTGGGGCTAGTTTGGTAATCAGCCTTTATTACTTCAAAGAGAGTCCACGCTACAAAAGGATGCTCATAACTGACCGTCGATTTATTTCCATATCTAAGGCACATGTTTTCATATTAATATGCCAGCTTCTAATAAAAGAACACTGATTCTCTCGGATTTAAAGTCAGCAGTCGACGCTCTGAAGCGTCATTCGAGATTAAGGCGATCAGCTGTTTTATGCGGAGTCTCATTTCTCATCGGTCAGTCAACATCACAAGGTTCTAATACAATGCCAATATGGGTTCACGGGTTCACGGATGGGATTCTCCGTGGCGACGAAGTAGCCGATGTTCGTGCACTGGACACGATAACAAACAGATCTGGTGCTTTGGTTTGGTTTGTTGTGTCCCTCACTCTCTCTGATGCTGTTTATTTTCAGAATCGTTCGATCTGGATCCTAAGACAGTAGCAATTTCAGGAAGACTCAAATCAGAAGCACAAATGGAATCTTACCAATTCTGAAAAAAAGGACAATAACAACAACAACAACAACAACAACAACAACAAAGAAACTTGTGGGCCACACATCACTCTCCCCCTCCTTCCCGAGGTCTATTTCAAACTAACAACACAAAAGCTGCGAGTTTGTGAGTAGCTAGTCTGATATTAAAAAAACCAGCACATAAGCTTATATGAAGTGATGGTCAGACTCTTAATGTTGAAATTCGTTTTTATTTGATCAGATCAGTAAAACTTTCATTCTACGACTTTTAGTGATGGAATCAAACCATGTGAATTGCCACTGACAGTCTGGTATGTTCTTTCCATGTGAATTGCCACTGACAGTCTGGTATGTTCTTTCCATGTGAATTGCCACTGACAGTCTGGTATGTTCTTTCCATGTGAATTGCCACTGACAGTCTGGTATGTTCTTTCCCAGAAATGAGAATGGGCGGTGCCTTGCAGTTATAGTTGTTTATGTTATTGAAATCTTATCCAGTCAAAATAGATCTTTTACACACACACACACACACACACACACACACACACACACACACACACACACACACACACGCACTCGCGCGCGCGCGCGTGCACGCACGTACGCCATATTTGACAACGGCTCCCCAGGACTCAGGTGAACCGTCAGTACCCCTTGCTTCTGTCTGTTTTTCTTTCCACTTCGTAATCGAACTCATTATTTCAAAGGTCGGAGGAAGGGGCAGTGCCAGTGGGGGTGTGTGTGTGTGTGTGTGTGTGTGTGTGTGTGTGTGTGTGTGTGTGTGTGTGTGTGGAGAGGAGGAAAAGGAGGAAAATGCTGAGGAAAGGATTGAGTGCCTGAAGGGTGGGGACTCGCAGACAGAAAGAAAGGGGAGCTATGATTGGACAGAGGCTGCAGAGGGGGGGGGGGGGGGGGGGGGATACATACTGCAAGACACGAAACAATCGATGACAAGACGTTAGAATACAAATGTATAATTCTGAAACGAATCATGCAAAATACACGAGAGAAAGACCTGAAGATAAAATAAACAAGAAACAAACCCGTTTATTATATTCTATGAAGATCTAAAAATAGTATCACACAAAAAAAAAGAAAGAAAACAATCTTTGCTTCCCTAGAAAAAAAAAACAAAAAACCAGTGACAGACCCACCATTCCAAACTAATACTGCTAGCGTTACTCTTTTCCCCCCAGCCCACATACAGACAGAACAAACATGGAAACCGCCACCGATACAGCAAGCTCAAAGCTCGGACATACACAGCGAAGTGCAGTTGGTAGGGATCCGTAGCGCAGGTTGTTGGAAATCCATGGTGCAGATCGGTGGAGATTCGGGTAACGGATGGGTGGGGATCCGTGGTGCAGATGGGTGGGGATCCGTGGCACAGATGGGTGGGGATTCGGGTTACAGATGGGAGGGGATCCGTGGTGCAGATTTGTGAGGATCCGTAGGACAGATAGATGGATGAGATCCGTGATGCAGATTGATGGGATCCGTGGTGCAGATATTGATGGAGATCCGTGATGCAGATTGATGGGGATCCGTGGTGCAGATTGATGGGGATCCGTGGTGCAGTAATTAATGGCGATCCGTGATGCAGATGATGGCGATCCATGGTGCAGATTGATGGCGATCCGTGGTGCAGATAGATGGCGATCCGTGGTGCAGATATTAATGGGGATCCGTGGTGCAGATATTGATGGGGATCCGTGGTGCAGATAATGATGGGGATCCGTGGTGCAGATATTGATGGGGATCCGTGGTGCAGATATTGATGGGGATCCGTGGTGCAGATATTGATGGGGATCCGTGGTGTTGAGACTGATGGGGATCCGTGGTGCTGATGGGGATCCGTTGATGGGGATGGGGATCCGTGGTGCAGATATTGGTGGGGATCCGTGGTGCAGATATTGATGGGGATCCGTGGTGCTGATATTGATGGGGATCCGTAGTACAGATAGATGGAGGAGATCCGTGATGTAGATGGCTGGGGATCCGTGCTGGAGATTAATGGGGATTCGTGGTGCAGATTGGTGGGGGATCCGTGGTGCAGATGGTGGGGATCCGTGGTGCAGATATTGATGGGGATCCGTGGTGCAGATATTGATGGGGATTTGTAGTACAGGTAGATGGAGGAGATCCGTGATGCAGATGGCTGGGGATCCGTGATGCAGATGGCTGGGGATCCTAGGTGCAGATTGCTGGGGATCCGTGGTGCAGGTTGGTGGGCATCCGTGGTGCAGATTGGTGAGGATCCGTAGTACAGACAAATGGAGGAGATCCGTGGTGCAGATTGGTGGGGATCCGTACAGATAGATGGAGGAGATCTGTGGTGCAGATTGGTGGGGATCCGTGGTACAGATAGATGGAGGAGATCCGTGATGCAAATTGGTGAGGATCCGTGGTACAGATAGATGGAGGAGATCCGTGGTGCAGATTGGTGGGGATCCGTGGTACAGATAGATGGAGGAGATCCGTGATGCAGATTGGTGGGGATCCGTAGTACAGATAGCTGGAGGAGATCCGTGATGCAGATTGGTGGGGATCCGGGGGTGCGGATGAGAATCAAAAGGTGGATCTAGAATCCGTTTTGACTATGGCAGAGGCCTACCCCTCTCCCCCCCCCCCCCCCCCCCCCCACCTCTCCCCGAGTACCCCTCTATTTTGTTGTTTTTCTGTGGTGGTTGCCCCGATATGATGTTGTGTGTTGGCTATGCTTCAAATGATACATGAATACATAAGAAAGCAAACAAAGAAGTAAATAAATAAGTTAATAAAAAAGAAAGAATTGAAAAACTAAACCCATGAATACATGAGAAATGAACGGGACGTTCAATATTCACCTGTACACGGAAAACACAAAGCAAGCTACCAATGATGTATCATCGAGCCATGCCGACGTCGGAACATGCTCAAACGTCGACAGTCCGGCCACACACCGCGCGGGAGAGAGAGAGAGGAGACCGGCAAGAGGGACGAGGAGAGATCGGACGATGCGAGGACATGACAGAGCGCGAGAGGAGAGGAGGAGGGGAGAGAGAGGAGAGAGAGGAGGAGACGAAGTGAGACAAGAAGAGAGAAGAGAGGAGAGAGAGAGGATGGATGAGGAGACGGAGAGGAAGAGAAAGACAAACCGGGAGAGGAGACAAGAAGACAAGAGGAGGACGAGAGAGAAGGAACAGGACAGAAGGAAGTGCAGCGAAGACGCCGAGGATGGGGATGAGGAGAGATCGGAGAGGGTAAGGAGGAGGGAGAGAGGAGAGAGAGGGAGAGGAGATGGAGGGAGGAGAGGGATGGGAGGAACGGAGGGAGAGAGAGACAAGAACGAGGACAGAAGAACGAGAGATGAGGGAGGGTGGAGTGGAGATGGGGAGAGACAGGAGGAGGACAGGGGGACGAGACGAGGAGAGGGGAGAGGAGAGACGGGGGGGAGAGAGAGAGAGAGGAGCGAAGAGACGAGGGGAGGGGGAGAAGTGAGAGAGACAAAGATGGAGGGAGGGGGGAGAGGAGGAGGGGGGGGAGAGAGAGAGGGGAGATGAGAGGGAGAGAGAGAGGGGAGAGAGAGAGAGAGAGAGAGAAGAGGAGGAGAGAGAGAGAGAGAGTTAGAGAAGGAGACGGGAGAGGAGATAGACGGAGAGGGAGAGGGGGAGGGGGGGAGGGCGGGAGAAGAGAGGAGAGAGGGAGACGTTGGGGTGTAGGAAGGAGAAGAGCGGGAGAGAAGAGAGAGGCGGGGAGAGACAGGAGGGGCGGAGAGGGGAGAGAGGAGAGGAGAGAGGAGAGGGGGAGAGAGAGGGAGAGAGGAGATGGAGGGAGAGAGAGAAGAAGACGAGAGTGGGGTCGAGAGGAGAGAAGGGGAGGGAAGCGAGAGACTAGAAGGAGGGAGGAGAGAGAGGAGGGGAGAGAGAGAGGGGGAGAGAGGAGAGAGAGAATGGGAGGGAGGAGAGCTGAGAGAGCGAGGACCAAAGAGAGGGAGAGAGAAGAGGAGATATTTGAGAGAAGGAGTTCAGTGTAGAGCCATTGGAGGGGGAGAGGAGAGGAGAGAGAGAGAGAGGGGGAGGCTGAGAGAGAGATGAGGGAGTGGAGGAGGAGAGGAGCGGGAAGGAGAGGGAGAGAGAGGGGAGAGAAGGAGCGGGGAGGGGGTCGGGCGAGAGAGGGGGGGGAGAGAGAGAGGAGAGAGAGGGGAGGAGAGGGGGAGCGTAGGAGACGAGCGGAGAGGAGGAGTGAGAGACAAAAAGAGAGTGAAGGGGAGAAGAGAGAGGAGAGAGAGGGGGAGGAGAAGATGGGGAGAGGTAGGGAGAGACGCGAGAGAGGAAGAGAGGGGGGAGAGGGTCAGGGGAGGGAGGAGGAGGGAGAGGCGGAGGAAGAGATTAGGGAGGAGAGAGCCAGGGACAAACCGAGAGATGAGACGAGAGGGAGGGGAAGACAGATGAGGGGGAGAGCGAGGAGATGAAGAAGAGGGAGGAGAGAAGGAAGAAGGGAGAGTAGACGCGCACTAGAGGGGAAGAGGGGAGAAAAGAGAGGAGGGAGAGAGGGAGCGGCGAGGAGGGAGAGAGGAGATTTTAACGAGGAGAGAAGTGAGAGGAGAGCGAAGAATAGGCAGCAGGGGAGGGAGAGGAGAGACGGGGAGAGGTAGAGAAGAGAGTGAAGAGAGAAGGAGCGAGGGAGAGAGAAGAGGAGGAGGAGGAGGAGAGGGGAAGAGGTGAAGAAGGGGAGAGAGAACAGAGAGAGGAGAGAACAGAGAGACTGGGAGCGGAGGTTTTGTATTTTTTGGAGAGAGAGAGAGGGGGAGAGGAGAAAACCGAAAAGACAGACCAGAAGAAGACGGACAGACAGGACAGACAGAGAGAGAGAGAGAAGAGAGAGAGAGAAGCGAGAGAGAGAGAGAGGAATAGAGAGAGAGAATCGTCTTTCTCTCTCTTTTAATGTAAACTTTTGGCCATTATTGACGCTCATTCCTTGATTGTTATATTTCTGCTGAATAGTCAGTGTAGACCATAAGCTGAATTAGGCTGGAAAGGTTCACTACAGAAGAAGACAAAAGGTCGACCTGGCGTTACATCCAGATGACATATGAGGTATTAACGTCAGGAATGTCTAAGGCATCTACGCAGTGCCAAACTTTATCAGTTTTTTTTTTTTTTTTTTTTTTTCCATTTATTTACGAGTGTTGAGACCTATATCTTTTTCGCTCAAGAGGTAAAATCAACATTCAACTTTTGGGTCTATAGTTAATTAAGTACGTTCCTCGATTGAATTGGACAGGGCTGCTGGCCGCAGACCCCAGGAAATGAAGCGGGAGGAAAGGCTACGCTTTTAGACAGGTATAGATAGGTGCCCCCAGCGTGACCTGCACTGGACACATGATGAATTAATATATCATAAAAAGGCAAAGTATAACACAATGCACAAAAAAGGAAAGAAAAGAAAAAAGGAGATATGCCTCGACTGGTACTGAATGAAAATAAATTTATCATTTTTTTCCCCAGTTGTTGCTGTGTGCATGTGTCCATGGAGAGTGCAAGCGCAGTTCTGGAATTTTTTATTTTTATTCCGACTGTTTCCTTACATTAAATTTTGTTCTGAGAGCCTTTGTGTTCAGCATCTGTGCTAGGCGAAAGGGTACCGTAAGCAGTAGTTTGGAGTTATAGGCATGAGAGAGGAGAGGGGAGCAGAGAGAGATGGAAGAGAGGTGAGAGAGAGGGAGGGAGATGAGACGAGAGAGAGAGATGGGGGGAGGAGAGAGCAGATGAGAGAGAAGAAGAGGAGGAGAGAGGGAGAGAGAGAGGATGAGAAGGGAGAGCAAGGATGGAGAGAAGAAGATGAGAGGATGAGAGAGAGAGTGAGATTGGGAGAGGGGGAGAGAGAGAAGAGAGGGGAGAGAGAGAGTGAGAAGATTTAGAGAGAGAGAGATGAGGGAGCGAGAGGAGGAGGAGAGAGAGGGGGAGAGAGAGGGAGAGAGGGAGGAGGAGAGAGAGGGCAGAGAGGTAGAGAGGAGAGAGAGAGAGAGAGAGCAGATGAGAGAAGAGAGAGAGTGGAGGTGAGGAGAGAGAGAGCGAGGGAGAGGTGAGAGGAGAAGAAGAGGAGAGGGGAGAGAGAGAGAGGGAGAGGGGAGAGAGAAAAGATGAGAGAGAGTGAAGAGAAGAGAAGAATACAGATAGAGGAGAGAGGGCTGGAGCGAGAGCCGAGGAGAGAGAGCGGAGAAAGAGAGAAGATGAAGGAGAGGTGACCGAGAAGAAGAGCAGAAATGAGGGAAGAGAGAGGAGGGAGAAGAGAGAGAAGGATATTGGGGAGGGAGATGGGAGATGAGAAGAGGAAGGAGAGAGAGAGGGAGAGAGGAGATGGGGGGAGAGCAGCTAGAGAAGAAGTGGCGAGGAGAAGAGAGAGAGAAGATAATAGAGATTGAGAAAGCAGATGGAGGGAGAGGGGAGAGAAGAGAGAGAGAAGAGGCGAAGCAGGAAGAGGGAGAGGAGAGAGAGAAGAACCGAGGAGAGAGAGGATGAGACCGGAGAGGGAGAGGAGAGAATGAGAGCGGGAGGAAGCAGAAGCAAGATAGATCGGAGAGAAGAAGATGGAGAGAGAAGAGAGGAGAGAAGTCGAGAAGATGAACTGAGGAGGAGAGAAGGAGGGAGGAGAGAGAGGAGAGAGAGAGAGAGGAGAGGCAGAGTGAGAGATGAGAGAAGATTGAAGAGAGGGAGAGAGAGAGGGATAGAGAGGGGAGGGAGGAGAGAGGAGGGAAGAGGGAGGGTGAGGGAGAGAGAGGAGAGAGGAGGAAGAGAAGGAAGAGGAGAGAGAGAGAGGAGAGAGGAGAGAGGAAGAGAGCAGAGAGAGAAAGGAGAGAGAGAGAGATGAGGAGGAGGAAGAGAGAGAGGAGAGAAGCAGAGGAGAGAGGAGAGCAAGGGAGAAGAATAGACGAGGAGAGGGAGGAGAAGAGGGAGGAGAGAAGATTGATAATTAGGAGAAGCATCGGCGAGAAGAGAGAAGATAAGAAGAGAGAAGATAGAGGAGAGAGCAGATGGAGAGAAGGAGGGAGAGAGGAGAGAGAGAGAGAAGGGGGAGAGAAGAGGAGAGAGAGGAGCAGTCGGAGCAGATAGGTGAGGAGAGAGAAGAAGTAGAGAAGGGAGAGGAAGGAGTAGAGAGAGGGAGGGAGGGAGGAGAGGAGAGGAGGAGGGGGAGAGGTGGGAAGAGAGAAGGAGAGAGAGAGGAGAGAGAAGATTGAGGGAGAGAGGAGGAGAGCAGATAGATATAGGGACGAGACAGATATGGGGGAGAGAGAGAGAGGAGAGGGAGAGAAAGAAGAGATGAGATGGAGAGGGAGAGAGAAGATGAGGAGAAGAGCAGATGAAGAGGAGGAGAGAGAAGATGGAGGGAGGAGATAGAGGAGGAGAGATGGAGAGAGGAGGAGGAAGGAGAAGAGGAGGGGAGGGAGAGAGAGAGAGAATGATAAGATGAGAGCAGAAGATAGGATAGAGAGAGTGTAGAGAGCAGATTAGCATCAGAGAGAGAGCAGGAGAGCAGAGAGGAGAGAGAGCAGAAGGAAGAGATAGATCAGATTGAGGAGGATGGAGGAGAGGAGACGAGGAAGGAGGAGGAGAGACAGAAGAACATGGGGGGGGACAGGACACAAGGAGCGACACATGAGAGGAACGATGGAGAGAGAGGGGAGAGAGATGGAGAGATGGGAGAGCAGAAGATAGACACACAGGAGAAGATGGGTGAGAGATGAGGAGGAGAGCAGATATAGACATGGAGCGGCAAAGAGAGAAGGGAGAAGGAGAGAAACATGGGGAGAGAGATCAGATGGGGAGAGGAGCGAAGAGAGAGGAGAGGGGGGAGAGGATGATGTAGAGTAGGAGAGATGATTGAGGAGGAGAGAGAGGAGAGAGCACACACATGGGGGGGGGGGGAAGTACAGAACACACACAGGGGACACACACAGCGAAGAGAGAGAAGAGAGAGCAGATAAAGATAGATCAGATAGGAGAGCAGATAGAGGGGAAGAGAGAGAGCAGATATGAAGAAGATAGAGGAGAGCAGATGAGGAGAGGGGAGAGGGAGAGAGAGGGAGGGGAGGGAGGAGGAGAGAGGAGAGAGAGAGATGAGGAGAGAGAGGGGAGGAGGAGGAGAAGCAGGAGGAGAGAGAGAGCAGGATGGAGAGGAGGAGAGAAGATAGAGGAGAGGGGAGAGAGGGGAGGAGAGCCAGGATGAGGAGGGAGAGAAGGGAGGACGAGACAGAGAGAAGATTAAGAGCAGATCGGGAGAGGGAGACGAGAGAAGAATTAGGGGACGAGAGAGAGAGAGCAGATTACCCCAGCTCTCGTTGGGAGGGAAGAGAGAGGGGAGGAGAGAGAGAGGTCGGAGGGAGAGGGCAGTGACCGGAGTAGCGGGAGGCAGGAGAGAGAGAGGGAGGGAGAAGGAGAAGGAGAGAGAGAGAGGGGAGCATGAGGAGAGAGACGGAGAGAGAAGAGGAAGAGAGAAGATAGATTAGCTGGGAGAGAGGGAGAGCAGATGAGAGAAGAGAGGAGGAAGAGCGAGGAGAGAGCGAGGAGAGAGGAGCAGGCAGGGAGAGAGGGAGAGGAGGGAGTAGAGAAATGATGGAGAGAGAGAGAGAGCGAGAAGAGGTGACAGAGACCAGGACAGACCAGAGGAGAATGGAGCAGACAGATGGGAGAGGAGAAGGGAGGACATGAGACAGAGGAGAGCAGGTGAGGATGAGGAGAGAGAGAAGAAGATAGCAGAGATAGGAAGAGGAGAGAGAGACAGGAGGAGATGAAGAAGAACGAGAGCAGATATAGTGGAGAGAGGAGAAGCAGATGATAAGAGACAGAGATTGTGCAGAGAGAGGAGAAGAGAGAGAAGGGATGACAGGTAGAGAGAGAGGGGAGCAGATTGTGAGAAGAGGGAGGCGAGCGAGGGAAGAGAGAGGAGGGAGGGAGAGAGAGGAAGCGAGGAGAGGAGAGAAGCTGGAGAGAGAGAGAAGAGAGAATAGGAGAGAAGATAAGGGAGAGCAGAGGAGGGAGGGGGGAGGAGGGACAGGAACCGGAGACAAACTCGACCGGGAGAGAGAGAGAAAGGAGGGGAGAGAGGAGAAGAGAGAGGAGAGGAGATCCAGCCGCAGATGAGAGAAGATGAGAGAGAGAGAAGAAAGAGAGAGAGGGAGAGGGAGGGAGGGGGAAGAGAGAGGAGAGAGAGCGGGGGAGAGGAGAGAGCAGAGAAGTACGAGGTGGAGAGAGGAGGCGAGAGATAAGGAGGAGGAGGAGGGGAGGAGCAGATCAGAAGACTGATTGGAGAGGCAGATGGAGAGAGCGAGAGAGACGGAGAGAGAGAGAGTGAAGACGGAGAGGGAGAGCGAAAGGATGCGGGAGAGAGAGAGAGGAGAGAGCAGATGGAGAGGGAGAGAGAGCAGGGATGAGGGGAGGGGAGGAGGGGGGAGAGAGAGAGAGCCGGAGAGAGCAGGAGAGAGATTAAGATAGATGAGAGAGAGAGAGAGAAGATGAGAGAGCAGATAGAGGAGAGGAGAGAGAGAGAGACAAGAGGAAGAGAGAGAGGAGCAGAGCAGAGGAGAGGGGAGAGAAGATTATGGAGAGCAGAGAAGAGATGAGACAGTAGCAGTGAGATGAGAAGAGAGAGGAGAGCAGATGAGAGCAAGATGAGGAGGAGAGAGGAAGGGAGGGATGTGAGGTGCACAGACCGGGAGCCCCCCCAACCCCTTTCCATCCCACCGGAGGCGAACCACCAGAAGAGCCAACACACACCGACCCGAGGGACAGCCCCCTTCGACACCCCGCACACCGAGCAGGAGAGCAGATTGAGGAGAGGCAGTAGAGAGATTGAGAGCAGGGGATTGAGAGGAGGAGGAGAGGAGAGAGAGCAGAGAGAGAATGAGCAGATTTAGTTATAGAGGAGGGGAGAGGGGGAGGGGGAGAGAGAGGAGAGGAGAGCAGAGCAGAGAGGAGGGAGAGGAGAGAAGGAGAAGGGAGAGAGAGAGAGGAGAGCGATGCAGGAGAGGCAGATGAGAGGAGAGAGATAGAGAGGAGAGGAGAGGGCGCGAGGAGAGCAGATAAGGAGGAGAGGAGGAGGGAGGGAGGAGAGAGAGAGACAGGGAGAGAGATGGAAGCGAGAGCAGAATAGCAGATCAGATGAGAGCAGATGAGAGGGAGAGAAGAAGACAGATAGATGAGAGATGAGCGAGAGGAGAGAACAGATCAGCAAGGAGAGAGATGGAGAGAGGAGAGATGAGAGGAGAGGGAGTGAGAGCCAGCAGATGAGAGAAGTGAGAGAGAGAGGAGAAGACCGAGGGAGAGAGAGGACGGAGGAGGAGGAGTGATGAGAGAGAGGAGAGGAGAGAGCAGATATGAGAGAGCAGATGGAGGGCGAGCAGATGAGAGCAGATCAGGAGAGAGGGGGAGAGGAGCAGGAGAGCGCGAGAGCAGTAGAGAGGAGGGTAGGGAGTGGAGAGATGACACAGTAGCAATTGAGCGCCGGAGAAGAGGACGAGCATGGGGGCGGGAGGAGGAGGAGAGAGAGAGCAGATAGGAGGAGATAGGAAGAAGATGAGCAGATGGGAGAGGGGAGAGAGGAGGAGCGGGAGCAGGATAAAGTAGAGAGACAGGCGGCAGATATCAGGATGCTCGGAGGAGAGAAGATGAGGAAGATATTCTCATTAGCAGAGCTGACAGAAGGGGGGCATCTCGAGGAGGATTAAGGCACATCCCCTCGTCATCCAGCCTCAGGTCCGTCGTCCAGCACTGTCAAGCACCTCCCCACCCGCTGTTCCCTCCCAAACTTCGACACCCCACCCCCCGGGCAAGGAGGCTGGTCACTCCGCGCCGGGCGAATCTTGGCTGACTCGAACGAACAGGAAGTCGAGGCGTCTCAATTCCTCTTCCCGCTTCCTTCCTGCCGCCCCCCTGCGCGGAGGAGAGGAGCGGAGGGAGCGCACGACAACGGGCCATCTGTCCGACACAGTGCGCGCGCTCACGAGCCTCGAAGATGGCCCCTTAATGGACAGGCGGCAGATACGTGCTGTGTGTGTGTGTGTGTGTGTGTGTGTGTGTGTGTGTGTGTGTGTGTGTGTGTGTGTGTGTGTGTGTGTGTGTGTGTGTGTGTGTGTGTACGTGTGTGTGTGTGTGTACGAAGGTTGTATTTGATGCATCGCTCTCTGTCTTTGCAGGGCTCATAAAGGGGAACAGGCTTTTCTTCGGCTGCCACATCCCCCCCCCCCCTCCCTCTCCCCATCCTCCCCCCCCCCCTCTCTCTCTCTCCCGTCTTTCTTGGCCATCCTTCCCCTCTCTTCCACCTCCTCCCTGACGTTCCCTGGCGGGGCGTGAGGTTGGTTCTGCCGAGCTGTGCCTTGAATTCTGGTCCCAGTTAACGATGTGTCGTATGCTTTTTTTATCATCATCATCATCATCATCATCATCTTCATCTTCATCATCATCATCATCATCATCATCATCATCATCATCATCATCATCGTTGTCGTCGTCGTCGTCGTCGTCGTCGTCGTCGTCATCATGATCATCATCATCGTCGTCATCATCGTCGTCATTGTCGTCGTCGTCGTCGTCATCATCATCATCATCATCATCATCATCATCATCGTCGTCGTCGTCGTCGTCGTCGTCATCGTCGTCGTCGTCATCATGATCATCATCATCGTCGTCATCATCGTCGTCATTGTCGTCGTCGTCGTCATCATTATCATAATCATCATCATCACTGAAGTCATTGATTATTACTGCCTCCTCACAACTCGCGTCGGAGAGCATTTCAAAGAAGTTCTACATGTGCCTTTCAGTTGCCAGTGTTACCCCGCCGATGCTGTAAACGGGTGAATGGCTGCAGAGGGATGTTATCGCAGATTTGATGGCAATATTGATAAAGCATCTACAACAAAAACCAACAACAGTCGTAATCATTTCTACAGCTTGTGATTAACATATGAGCGTTGAAATCGCCCTCTGAAGCTTTAAGCCAGTACCCGAAGGGCTGAAAATCGTGTGTCCCTATTTTGAGGTCAGCTCCTGGGAATTGAAAGTCATCTTCTAAAGCTTGCAGTCAACATTTGAGTATTGAAAGCCATCTTCTGCAGCTTGCAGTCAACGTCTGAGTATTGAAAGTCATCTTCTAAATCTCGAAGTCGACATCTGAGTATTGAAAGTCATCTTCTAAAACTCGAAGTCAACGTCTGAGTATTGAAAGTCACCTTCTAAAACTCGAAGTCAATGTCTGAATATTGAAAGTCATCTTCTAAAGCTCGAAGTCATCGTCTAAGTTTTGAAAATCATCCTGTAAAGCTTTAAAGTTTTCATCTGAGTATTGAAAGTCAACTTCTACAGCTCGATGTCAAATATCTGAGAAGCGCAAGTGTCAACATCTGAGCACTGAAAATTGTGTTCTAGAGCTCGTAGTCAGTATCCGAATCATGCAAAAGTCTTCTAAAGGTTTAATAAAACATCTGAGTATTGAAAGTCGTCTTCTAACAGGCTTAAAGAAAACATCTGAGAATCAGAAATCGTCTTCGGGAGCTTGAAGTCAACGCCCGAGCATTGAAAATCGTCTTTTAGAGTCTTCAGCATCTGAGTATTGATGATCTTCTGAATCTGGAGACCAAAACCTGCGCATTGAAAAACGTGTTCTGATAGTTGAGATCAACACCTGCGGATTGAAAGTACACTTCTGGAGCCTGAGTGAAAAGCTGTGTATTCAAAACATCTTCTGCAGCTGGACATCAACATCTGATTATTCAAAGTGTGCTCTTCTGATTTTATGCCAGCCACACCTAAGTATTGGAAATGTTTTGTGACGCTTGGAGTCAAGACCTGAGTGTTAAACCTTCCAAATGCTAAAATGTATGAACAACGTTTTGGTGTTTTCGTATTCATATCTATCCATCTGTCTGTCTATCTAACGCGGTGACAGCCCTGACGATCCCTTTGCGGTCGGCTGGGCTATAAACAACCTTACCTTACCTTACCTTACCTTACCTTACCTTACCTTACCTTACCTACCTATCTACCTACCTACCTACCAACTTCTTACCTACCTACCTACCTACATATCTATCTATCTATCTATCTATCTATCTATCTATATCTATCTATCTATCTATCTATCTATCTATCCGTTCGTCCGTCCATCCGTGTGTGTGTGTGTGTGTGTGTGTGTGTGTGTGTGTGTGTGTGTGTGTGTGTGTGCGTGCGTGCGTGCGTACGTGCGTGCGTGCGTGCGTGCGCGTGCGTGTGCGTGCGTGTGTGTGTGTGTGTGTGTGTGTGTGTGTGTGTGTGTGTGTGTGTGTGTGTGTGTGTGTGTGTGTGTGTGTGCGTGCGTGCGCGCGCGCGCGCGTGTATATGTATGTACGCATCTTGCTGTATCATGTTCCCTGCCCCACTCAGAGAAAAATCCCACGATTTCATCCATGCCACGATTTCATCCTGCTCTGCCACGATTTCATCCTGGTCTGCCACGATCCTGGTCTGCCACGATTTCATCCTGGTCTAGTGCTCGTAACGTACTCTACACTTTCCTTCATATGTCCTGTCGTTAACCAAGCCCGAAAGATACAGTCACATGCCGTGTTAGTAAAGAAATCAGGGACGCACCCTTTAGATGGATACGTAACTTGTCCACGTGGTTTCAGTCTTCCCGTTAGGATTAACAAATTAAAGTCAACTCTGTATGGAAGCGGGCCAGGTAAAAAAAAAAAAAAAAAAAAAAAACAAATAAAAAAAAAAATCCAGCTAGATTCGAACCCACGATCTCCCAGCCCACAAACTCACGACGCTAACTACTGGGCCACGGCAGCCGGTCGGACAACGTGTTTAAGTCAGAGGGAGAGAGAGGGGGGGGGGGGGGGGGGGGGGGAGATTTGCCGAGCTTTCTCTCTGGCATCCAGCACCACGCCTGTGCAGTGACGGACGCGTTGATGACCTATAGCACTACGGCATGTGCTCGGTGATGGTCCACGGGTGAGTGGCGACAGCGGCCACACACGCGAGGACATTGTGGAGGGATTGACGATGATTTGCATTACAAATAATGGACGCTCCTTCACCCCCCCCCCCCCTCTCTCTCTCTCTCTCTCTCTCTCCTCTCCCTCCCCTTCTCTCTCTCCCAACTCTCCAAGCCTACTGATACGCCCGTCTTTCGAGAGAACCCAGGGCGGAGGAATAAATGATTTGTATCGCCGGTTCAGGCGTCTTGAGAGCCGGCTGTGGCATGATCTATTCCCCCGTACGCGCATGAAGGGTCACACACGTGCGATCGCATGCAGTCGACAAAACGCATTCAGGAATACCGGCGTTTGCATGTGTGAGTACAGGTGCAAAGCGGTGTGGCACGTGTCGATTATCATGCACGTACGCGTCAGAATGGGAAACTTGTCGGTCGAACCGCTGCATTTGATGGAGAAAAAACAAAAGCAAAAAACATTTAGTCGGAAGTGACGTCAAAGAGATCAACGGATCTCTATGAAACAGCAGCGACTGCTTCGTCTCCCTTTGCGTTTGTTTTGATCTTGGTTCATAAGTTTGGTGAGGTACGACTGGGCGATTTTTTTTTTTACCTTTTCAGCTGATAAACTTTTGGCCAATAGCGAAATACTCTCATGTCTTCTTCCTAGTTCCTTGGGGTTAGGGTTAGGGCACGGGTTGGCTGGGGGAAAGGCTGTGTGAACTAATGCATGGAGAAAGGGTGGTGTATTGTTATCTGTGGAAACGGTAGGCCACTGACACTTGGGGGGGGGGGGGGGGGGGGGATCTGGTGCACTAATGGATACTGAGGGGACAGGTGGGCCACTGATATTGAGGGGAAAGGTGGTGTGGGCTGGGACTTGGGGAAAGGTACACCACTGATATTTAGGGGAACGTTTGGAGTAGTTACGTTGGGGAGAAAGGTAAATGTGATGATCATATAGGGGGAAAAAGGCATGGTACTTATAGTTCTGGGGAAAGGCGGACCAGTGATACTTGAGGCTAAGGTAGGCTACTGATCCACGAGAGAAAGATAAAGCGTTGATGCTGGGGGAAAGATATGGTTTCTAATACTTTGGGGAAAGGTATGGCACTGATACTTGGGGGAAAAGTATGGCGCTGATACCTAGGGGAAATGTATATACTTAGGGGAAAGGGTATACTACTGATACTTAAGGGAAAGGCATGGCACCGTAACATAAAGTAAAGGTATGTCATTGATGCTTAAGGGAAAGGTATGGCACTGATACTTAAGGGAAAGGTATAGCATTGATACTTAGGGGAAACGTGTAACACTGCTACTTAATGAGATGAATTGGCACTGATTACGTAAGGGAAAGGGTATGGTTCTAATACTGAAGGGAAAAGGTATGTTAATGATACCGAAAGAAAAGATATGCATTGCTACTTAAGGGAAATGTATGGCACTGATACTTAAGGGAAAGGTATGGCATTAATATTTAAGGGAAAGGTATGGCACTGACACTTAGGGAAAGGTAATGTACTGAAACGTAACGGAAAGGTATGGCGCTAATACTTAAGGGAAAGGTATGGCACTGATACTTGGGGAAAGGTAATGCATTAATACTTAAGGGAAATGTAATGCATTAATATTTAAAGGGAAAGGTATGGCATAATACTTAAGGAAAAGGCATGGCACTGATACTGAATGGAAAGGTATGGCACCAATACTCAGGGAAAGGTATGGCACCGATAGTCAAGGGAAATGTATGGCTTTGATAAGTAAGGGAAAGGTATGGCACTGATACTTAGGGAAAGGAATAGCATTAATACGTAAGGGAAAGGTATGGCTTTAATACTTAAGGGAAAGGTATGGCACTTAATACTGAATGGAAAGGTATGGCACCAATACTCAGGGAAAGGTATGGCACTAATAGTTAAGGAAAAGATATGGCGCTAATACTAAAGGGAAAGATATGGCACTGATACTCAGGGAAACGTATGGCACTAATACTTAAGGGAAAGGTATGACATTGATACGCAAAGAAAGGTGTGGCACTAATACCTAAGGGAAAGGTATGACATTAATACGGAAGGAAAAGGTATGGCACTGATACTCAGGGAAAGGTATGGCACTAATACCTAAGGGAAACGTGTGACATTCATACTTAAGGGAAAAGTGTGGCACTAATACTTAAGGGAAAGGTATGGCGCTGATACTTTAGGGAAAGGTATAGTATCGATGCTGAAGGGAAAAGTATGACATTGATCCTAAGGGAAAGGTATGACATTGATCTTAAGGGAAAGGTATGACATTGATACTGAAGGGAAAGGTATGACATTGATACTTAAGGGAAATTATGGCATTGATACGTAAGGGAAAGGTATGACATTGATACTTAAGGGAAAGGTATGGCATTGATACGTAAGGGAAAGGTATGGCATTGCTACGTAAGGGAAAGGTATGGCAGTGATACTTAAAAGAAAGGTGTGGGAGTGATACTTAAGGGAAAGGTATGACATTGATACTGAAGAGGGAAAAGTATGGCATTGGTACTTAAGGGAAAGGTATGTCATTGATACTTAAGGGAAAGGTATGACATTGATACTGAAGAGAAAAGTATGTCATTGGTACTTAAGGGAAAGGAAAAGGTATGTCATTGATACTTAAGGGAAAGGTATGACATTGACATGTAAGGGAAAGGTATGACATTGATACTTAAGGGAAGGGGCACATTGATAGTGAAGGGAAGGGAAGGGGGTACATTGATGCTGAAGGGAAGAGTACATGGCATTGATACTGAAGGGAAAGGCATGGCATTGATACTGAAGGGAAAGGTGTGACATAGATACTGAAGGGAAAGATATGACATTGATACTGAAGGGAAAGGTATGACATTAATACTTAAGGGAAATGTATGGCACATTGATACTTAAGGGAAAGGTGTGACATTGGTACTGAAGGGAAAGGTATGACATTAATACTTAAGGGAAATGTATGGCAGTGATACTTAAGGGAAAGGTGTGGCATTGATACTGAAGGGAAAGGTATGACATTGATACTTAACGGAAGGTATGGCACTGGCACGTGAAGGGAAAGGTATGACACTGATGAAGAAGGAAAGGTATGACACTGGCACGTAAGGGAAAGGTATGGCTGTGATGGCTGAAAGGGAAAGGTATGACACTGATACTGAACGGAAAGTATGGCACTGGCACTTAAGGGAAAGGTATGATACTGATACTGAGGGGAAAGGTATGGCACTGGCACTTAGGGAAAGGTATGATACTGATACTGAAGGGAAAGGTATGGCACTGGCACTTAAGGGAAAGGTATGATACTGATACTGAAGGGAAAGGTATGGCACTGGCACTTAAGGGAAAGGTATGATATTGATACTGAAGGGAAAGGTATGGCACTGGCACTTAGGGGAAAGGTATGATACTGATACTGAAGGGAAAGGTATGGCACTGGCACTTAAGGGAAAGGTATGACACTGATACTGAAGGGAAAGGTATGGCACTGGCACGTAAGGGAAAGGTATGGCAGTGATACTGAAGGGAAATGTATGGCACTGGCACTGAAGGGAAAGGTATGACACTGATACTGAAGGGAAAGGTATGGCACTGACACTGAAGGGAAAGGTGTGATACTGATACTGGGTAGAAAACATGACAGTAATACTTAGCGGCAAGGCATAGTGTTGATGATCGGGGGACAGGTACGGCACTGATACTTAGATGGCGTAAAGATATTTGCAAGGAAAGTGGTAACATGATATCTGATGGGAAGGAGGCATGCAGATACCGGGGTGAAAAGGTAATGGTATGCATTCTTGCAAGAAAGATATGGCACGGATATTCGGGAGAGAAATATGGTGCTTTCCAAGTATCTACGTAATTATATCATAATTATTTTAATATCATTATAAGGTGCTGGTGTTCCACACAAAGTTTTTCCCGCCTCGCTGTGTGTTTTGAACGCGATGATAAAAAAAGAAAAAAAAAACAAACAACAACAAAAAACAAACAAACAAACAAACAAACAAACAACAACAACAACAGCAACAACAATAAAAAAAAAAACCGACGACACACACACACAGCAAAATGAACTGATCAAAACAGCAAAGGAAGCGAACACAATGAAGGGATGCCAATTCCAACTGATTTCTAAACGATGCGTTTGTCACGTCTCGGTTCAAGGCCAGTCACGTTCTTTACAGCCGGGCCCATCAGGGCAGCGTGATTTCTCAGTCATTTACACGATCAATTTCTCTTCCATTCCAGCCCAGCCGTCAACGTAAGGCCCTTTTGAGGCTGTCACTGTGTCGAAAATAACATAAGTGATCTTTTCACACGAAACCAAACCAAAACCATTCAAAACAGGGGGGGAAAAAAAAAAAGCCAAACCAAACCAGGTAGAACTAAAACAAAACAAACGAAGAAAAAGGACTCACAGACAATATGCAAGATACCATGTGACACATCAATTCAAGCACCGATATTCCAGACCGTGTGATAAGGAAAAGGACTCACAGACATTATGCACGATACTATGTTGTTCGTTCATCCTCCGATTTCGAAGATGACCATGACTTCAATCTCAGATGGAAGATTGCTGAGTGTGGGTCCGCACAGGTGGCTGGTGAGGCCGATCTCTGAGCCCGGAAGCAACGTCCCACATGTGGGGACACATGTGGGTGGGTGCTACAGTGGAGGTGGAGGTAGCTCTCTGGCCTTGCGCGCGGCTCGTTTTTCTCTCAGCTTCTGCTGTGCGTCTCTTCTCTGATATACATGCACTCTTTGTGATGCTGCTTCGCCAGGCTGGGCGGTCCAGGGCAAGACTCCTAGGTGTTGAGGTTGATGTCCAGGACTTTGAGGGACACTTTGAGGTAGTCCTTGAAACGTTTTCTCTCCCCCCCCCCCCCCCCCCCCCCCCCCCCTCAACTTTGCGCTTGCCCTGACTCAGTTCCCCGTACAGCAGTTGTTTCAGCAGTCGACTGTCTGGCACTCTGACGATGTGGCCAGCCCCATTTGGCTTGGGATTTCTGAAGGAGAGTGTAGATGCTGGGGATGCTGGACCTTTCAAAGACCTCAGTGTCTGGGACTTTGTCCTGCCACCTGATGTAACATGTCAATTCAAGCACCGATATTCCAGACCGTGCGAAGCGCGCCACCTACTCCAATCATTCCTCCTTCGATGCCAATGCAACGGAAACACAGAAGGCTCTTTGGGGAAACACCATTACAAATTAACAACCACGCCTACCTATTCTGAGAGCTTATATTATCACTGTTTAGTGACTAGACTTTAACATGACAACATCCATTCTACAAAGTGAAAGAAGAGAAGCAATTGTAAGATTTTTTTCTTGGAAGAGACAGTGTGAATGAACCATAAAGGCAGGAGAATAAGAGAGAGAGAGAGAGAGAGAGAGAGAGAGAGAGAGAGAGAGAGAGAGAGAGAGAGAGAGAGACAGAGAGAGAGAGAGAGAGAGAGAGAGAGAGAGAGAGAGAGAGTGAGTGGGAAAAAAGCAGATGTTGGTAAAGAACATGAACAAGGCAGAGGCAAAAGAATAGTGACAAGGGGGAAATTACCAGCACAGGATTTCCGGAAGATGGAAATGCGCTTTACATTGAAAGCCCCTCTAGCTCTTCGACCTAGCATCCCCATTCCCTCCTCTTTCCCTCCATCCCTTTCCCCCCCCTCTTTGCCCCCCCCCCCCCCCCCCCCCCCCCCCCCCCCCCCCCCCCCCCCCCCCCCCCCCCCCCCCCCCCCCCCCCCCCGCCGCACCACTATGGCATCCCGGCAAAACGAATCAAAAGCTTCAATTTATAGCCGATGTTTTGTATAAATAGATAAAAAGGTATTTTCGTGAACAGGTACAAGATATTTGACCAAAGATGATTTTAAACACAGATTAAATCTTTATTGTGCTTCCTGGGTCCTTCATGACCCAGTGACCTATGAACGGATAGAGCTATGCTCACGGAATCTTCGGAGTTTGCCAATAGCCGTTGGTCACAGAAATTTAAGGTATGGACACAATCAATTATCAGCGTGATAAGTCGCGGTTCCCCCAGCACCTATACATTTTTATTGGGTTGCACATGAACCGCGCCATCGGGAGAGGAATAAGCTGCTGAACCGCTCTTTATCAGGCGTGGGTCTTACAGGACCGCGTGATCGGAATAGGGACAAGCAATAGGGAAAAGTCTCGACAAAATGTGTGGGTCTTGGGCGACCCGCACGATCGGGTCTGTGTAGTCAAAAACATCATCCGGTAAAGGATAAAGATATCTTATCGATAGATACAAGAAATTTTGAATATGTACAGCCTTTGATTATCGTGTGGGTAAAAACAAACAAACAAACAAACAAACAAAACGTAAAACAAGAGAAGCAATACAATCACAATTCTCTATGAATCAGACTGAGATGAATACACACCAGAGGACAATAAAGGGCAAACGTCGGGAGGAGCAAACACAGATGGAAACCACAGTGACATGCAGGTCTTGTTTGCGTCATAAAACAAACAAAACAAAACAAACAAACAAAAGCAAACAAACAAACCTAATCATCTTCAGGACATCCAGACAAACGTTTCCGTTGTCTCAGACTAATCCCTTACCTTCACTTTCCCTATTGTAGCATCATTGTTATGTACAAGTTCATAAAAATATCACGAAGCGATGTACATGTCACCTTAAGGCCCTACGGCTAATGATGAGGATCCCCCCCCCCCCCCAATCCCCCATCCCTTCCTTATATAACTAGCTGCCCTATTCATTCATTTAAAAAAGAAATCTGTTATTTTTCCCGTGTGGTGACAGTATCATATCGCCAGAGAAACACGTTTTCCTCAAAGTTTATGAAAAAAAAGCAGTTTTGATTCAGGCACGCAAGCGCGTTCGCGCGCGCGCACGCATGTACACAAACGCGCGCGCGTGCGCACACACAGCACGCACGCGCAAGCACGCACACACATGTAAAACGAAGGCGCGCACTCACACACACACACACACACACACACACACACACACGCACGCACGCGCACGCGCACGCACACACACACACACACGCGCACACACACACACACACACACACACACACACACACACACACGCACACACACACACACACACACACACACACACACACACACACACACACACACAGAGGAGAAAAAGTGCACATAGTCAATAAAACTGGCCCTTACATTAAACCCTGTCGAACACCATAGGAAATGCAACTGGAACAGGGCTGCTATCGTGGACAGAAACGACCAGAGAGCGGTTCGAAGATAAGAACAAGAGTGACATGGTGGACAGCCATGCAGTGATACCACAGAAATTCCTTCAATGTTATGACCAGTCGTATCAAAAGCCGCAGACAGGTCCAACAGGGGCAAGATACTAATGTTAATGATAACGTGACACTACTTCTCCTACTATTGCTCTTGCTGCTTCTACTACTACTACTACTACTACTACTACTACTACTACTACTACTACTACTACTACTACTAATTTCTTTCAGGCGGGGAGATGGGGATGGAAGGAGGGGAGGGGTGTCATTCCGTACAAAGAGCTGCCCAGCCTTTTGGAAGTTCCAATTTTCCGTCCACGCTCTTTGACACTGCCTTTTTTTCATTTTTTTTTTTTTTTTTTTTTTAAAGAATTTATTGATGTCTCTCTTTACTGTTATTGTTCTGGAAATTCTTATAATTTTTTCTGCTCTAATGGCGGTTTATGAGACATGCCAGACTTTTTTTTTGTGTTACTTGGCAACTAGATAGTAAAAACTGTGCACTATATACCAGCCGTATTTGTGTGTGTGTTGTGTGTGTGTGTGTGTTTTGTAACTTGGCAGTGATGCAGAGAAAACTATGCACTCTGTCTTTAGCGAAGCAGAGCTGTCCTCGCTATTCACCCATATGACTTTTTCTTTTTTCGCATTATTTTTGTGGCATTTAAATCTATGTTTCACTTAGTGTTTACTTTCTTTTTCAAATCAAATCAGGGAGTGTAAACATCAAACCTGGCGTGTTGTCACGGCCTAATGTATGACCCTCATATCAAGAGGTCAGCAGCTCAACTATCACACTGTTACCGGACTTTGTTGTTTGTCTCGTTTTTCAGGATCCTTTTTTGGTTTGTTTTGTTTGTTTGTTTTGTTTTGTTTTGTTTTGTCTCCTGTCGATGGTCTGACTTGGTCTGTAATATGACTCTGTGTTTTTTCCCCTCGTTATGCGTTCGACAAACCCGGGAAGGCCTCTGTGTAGTCGACTGTGCTAAAGTGATCTAAAAGTTGAACGTTCATCATATTTTTGATTTTGTACTATCTTCACACTGATCAAGCAATGCAGTGTGCATTTTTTGTTCCAAAAGAAGGTCGAGAGAGAGAGAGAGAGAGAGAGAGAGAGAGAGAGAGAGAGAGAGAGAGAGAGAGAGAGAGAGAGCATGTTTGTCGTTCACACTTTCTAAAACAACAACAACAAATCTTTATAGAGAACTTCAGTGCGCAAATCATTCTTCATGAACGTCGTCGGGGAAAAAAAAAAGGCGGTTACTTCACTTTCATTCGTTTTGTTTCTTTGTTTGATTTTGTTTTTGTTTTTACTTCTGTTTGTAATTTTCATCTTTCCTTCTTTCTTTTTCCCCCGCCTCTCTCTCTCTCTTCTCTCTCTCTCTCTCTCTCTCTCATGAATCCAATTCTCGATGGGAGTCTTTTCCTGCTGGCAAGGCTGTGATTTGCTTGTCACGAAACTTTCAATTCATGGCTTCCATCTTCCTCCACTCATGAACAAAACGTGGGCCGTTTTCTTCTCTTGCCTTTTCTTTTCTTTTTCTAGAGGGGTGAAAGGGGTTGGGGGAGGGGTAGGAGCTTAAGTTGGGTGGCGGGAGGGTATATAGCGGCGGAGGGGGGGGGGGGGGGCTGAGGGAAGGGGAAGGGGAGGGGTGAGGCACGGGCGGGTGCGAACAGGAGCGGAAAGGCAGGAGAAGTCTGTAAACTAGGCCTATGTAGTGCCCTCTTTTTTTTTCTTGTTGTTGTGTGCGTTGTGTCGTCAGTGAATAGATATCTTCGTTTGTGCTTGCTAACCGCGTCGGCGAATTGCATAGCCTCACATACACACACACACACACACACACACACACACACACACTAACATATCCTCTCCCCTTTCCTCCACCCCCTCCGCGCGCGCGCGCGCGCGCGCGCGCGCGCGCGTGTGTGTGTGTGTGTGTATGTGTGTGTCCGCACGCTGAGGTCGGTACGTTTATTGAGTATAGGTATGTGTTGGCATGTATGAATAACTGTTCTTTTTCCCTGAAGGTTCTTCAATGCATGCTTCATAATTTGTTAAAATACTTTTTTCGTGTTTGTTGCCAGCGTGATGAGGCATTGGGTGGATGCTTGAAAGAGGTTTCATGGTGATAACATGTACGGCTGACTTTCTGCCACCCATTCATCTAGCTAGCTTGCTAGCTCACCGCCTAT
>JADBJO010006139.1:75000-82500 GCA_016801955.1 Conus betulinus
TCCCTCCCTCTCTCTCTATCTCTCTGTATGTCTGTGTGTGTCAGCACCTCCATTTTCTTTGCATTTTCAGAGGTAGTCAAAATTTCACTGTGAGTACGTCTACAGAGTAAACAATTGTTCATCATTCCAGACCTGTTTATGCGTATGACAGCTTTTGCGTCATTTCTGTTCCGTTCACCGTATCATCACTGCTGTTGAAATTTCAGGGGGAAAAAATCGTTCACAGCAGGAGGGAAGACGGGTGGGGGGAAGGAGGGCACATTGATCAAAAACATGTGGGGTTCCATGTTGATTAAAAACATGTGGGTTTCCATGTTGATTGAAAACATGTGGGGTTCCTTGTTGATTGAAAACATGTTGGGTTCCATGTTGATTGAAAACATGTGGGGCTCCATGTTGATTGAAAACATGTGGGGTTCCATGTTGATTGAAAACATGTGGGGCTCCATGTTGATTGAAAACATGTGGGGTTCCATGTTGATTGAAAACATGTTCCATGTTGGCTGGAAACATGTGGGGTTACATGTTGATTGAAAACATGCGAGGTTCCTTGAATTGTTCCTTGGGACTGAGAGATATTTGACGCTCATCATCGCCATTATCATTATTATTATTATGATCACTATAATGATGATAAAAAATTATAATGATAATAGTAATAAAAATACTAAGACAACTGTCACTACTACTACTACTACTACTACTACTACTACTGCTGCTGCTGCTGCTACTAGTAGTAGTAGAAGTAGTAATAGTAGTAGTAGTAGTAGTAGTGATGATGATAATAATAATAACGATAGTAATGATATTATAATGATAATGATGACAATAATTAAGAATGAGCATACGCATAGTCTAATAAATGCGCTAGTAGTTTACAATCAGTGGTTACACATATTCACGTTCAAAAATCAGTCACTCAAGCACAACCAGCAATACTCTTCACGCCTACCATAATCAACCGCTCGCACTGTATCCGAGTCCACCACACTCATCCCGACCTCTCTCTCTCTCTCTCTCTCTCTCTCTCACACACACACACACACACACACACACACACACACACACACACACACACACTCCCCTATCCACCCATTCCACTTATCAAAAACAAGCAAAATGCAAAATGATTGATAAAACCCCAATTCAAACGCATATTCTGTTCCCAAACGGTACAATGCATCTCATCATTAAGAAGCGGAAAACGAAAGGTTTGATTTTGAAAGAGGGCCGGCGGACAGGCAGGGTGTCCAGGCTGATATGGAAGTTCATTCCAAACGAGATAGGGTAGATTAAGTACAAGAGCATTAAGGAAAGGTTGCAGTATTAATTAAGGGAATTACGAAAAGATGTTCAAGCGTTACAGGGTTTGTATTGGCTTCTCTCATCAAGAGAAGACAACTTTGAGGCAAGATATCCATTCTTTTCCCCTTTGCAGACTGTCACAGTCCTGTATAGGGTACAAAAAAATGCAAACTTTTCCAACAACTGATTGCTCCGTAAGCAGAAAGGTACAGGCCTTTATTGGCTTCTCTCATCAAGAGAAGACAACTTTGAGGCAAGATGTCCATTCTTTTCCCCTTTGCAGACTGTCACAGTCCTGTATAGGGAAAAAAAATGCGAACTTTTCCAAAGACTGATTGCTCCGTAAGCAGAAAGGTACAGGGAGAGCGCATACTCCTGCCAAGCTCCTTTTAATGGTGGAATCCGTGGCTCAGTGATTGTTCTCCTGGTGTGAAGCCCCATTGTGCCACTACACTGGTCTGGAAGTGCTGTGACTGCCGGCAGAAATTGCAACAGGTCCCACAGGCAGTGGCACTGCGCTACCAAACGAGATGAACACATTGCAAAAACGAACACAACGTGTTTCGACCTATTGGCTTTTCTACAAACAGGATACATCATATCAAAAACAAGGAAAAGAAAGGACGAATGGACGGTCACTTATCTGTGCGAACTAGAGGGCAAAATGTGGTTTTGGGGCGAACCATTTAAACGACAGCATGGAACTGAAGTTGAAGGGGAGACAATACTGTTAAAATGACGACGACGATGATGATGATGATAATAATAATAGTAGTATAATCATATAGTAAAAATAATACTGGTAATGATAATAGTAATGGTCGTAATAAACACGATAATAACAGAGGAAGAAGAAGAGGAAGAAGGGAAATGGAAAGAAATACTGAGATAAAATCTAAGAAATATAGCAGTAGTTATATTCGGAATTGTAATCCTGGAACTCATGATAATGATAATAATGACACAGAAAAATGGACATATAGAACATAAAATCTAAGATATATTCAAATCCATGAAAATGATTATAATTACGACCATGATCATGATGATTATCATCATTGTTATTATCATCAGTATTATTACGATTGTTATATTGTCATTATGATTATTACTACTATTATCATAATTATTGTTGTCGTTCTTTTTGTTGCTGCCGTCATAATTATCAACACAATCAGTCTTCCTGTTCATTTTATTTGATAAAATTTGTTCTATTTGCATTTTCCAGACGTCGTTTTTTTCTGCTGTCTTCTTCTTTCTTTCTTCTTCTTCTTCTTCCCCTTCTTCTTCTTGCTATCATTTTACTTATCATTGTTACTACAACCACATTTTTGTATCCAGCCTCTCGTTCTTCTCCTTCCTCTCGTTCTTTTGTTCTCATCGTTTTTTTTTACTGTTATCGTCATTGAATTTGAATTCATAGTACAATGATTATCACAATCATCATCATCATCATCATAATTATTATCATAATTATAATAACTATTATTATTATGACTATTGGTATTACTGTTGTTACTGTCATCATTATCATCCATAGTTCTTTACCCCCAAACTAATGTTTACACCCAGATCGAAGAGCTGGGTATAACTGTCTGTTAGTCCTTTATTTTCATTGTTTTGAATGTTTGTCCTGCCTGAAGAAGACCTAATAGGTCGAAACGCGCTGTTTGTTTCGTAATTTGTTTATTCCTTTGTTTGGCGCCGCAGTAATTGTGTCTTGTTTCTGACACTACATAGGATTGGATGAATTTCTCTCTTGCAGTGTCATCCCTTTAATGACCTTTTGTAAGGTTACGTCAATATTCTCTTTGCTGCTGTAGCATGTAACAGCGACTTGTGTAAGCTTGTTCAGAATTTCTCCCGAATAAGTGAAATCCCTTGAGGGGCAGCATATGGGTTTCTACTAAATTTTTCTCTCGCAGTGAAACCTTCTGCAAACGGGATGTGGATTTCGATTAATTTCTCTTTCGTAATGAAACCCTTTATTGTCGGCAGTTGAGTTTCTATTGAATTTCTTGTGAAACGCTCTAAGAAGGCATGTGAGTTTCTCTCTTGTAGTGAAGCCCTTAATATCGTGATACTGTTTTTTTTTTTTTAATTTCTCTCTTGAAACCCTTTATAACGGGATATGGGCTTTTATTGAATTTCTCTCTTGAAACCC
This sequence comes from Conus betulinus, assembly GCA_016801955.1. Taxonomy (NCBI): domain Eukaryota; kingdom Metazoa; phylum Mollusca; class Gastropoda; order Neogastropoda; family Conidae; genus Conus; species Conus betulinus. The sequence continues at coordinate 78,470 of JADBJO010006139.1, forward strand.
ATAATGGCGGGATGTGGGTTTTTATGGAATTTTTTTTTTTGTAGTGGAAACTCTTTACGACGGGGTATGGATTTTTTTTTTTTATTGAATTTCTCTTTGTGTGCTGGAACGTTTGAATGACGGCACGTGAGTTTTCTGTTGAACTGCTGTCTTGTAGTGAAGCCCTTTCATAACAGAATATATGGGTTTGTGTACTGAACTCCTGTCCTGGAGTGAAATCCTTTTAACGACAGCATGTGCGGTTCAGCGATTTCTCTCTCGTTGTGAAATTCCTATGATGGCACCCGATGGTTTCTGTTGAATGTCTTTCTTACAGTAAAGTAACATGCATGACGCCCATGAAATTCCGACAATTCTACCTTGTCGTCAACCCCCGTGTACTAGCGACGTAAGGGGTCAGTGAAATCTTTCTTGTACTAGAACCCATTTAATGATAGGGGGTGGAGCTGGGGAGAAGTGGGGGTGGGGGAGGGGGGGGGGGGGGGGTGGGGGGATAAGGTCAGTAACTTTTTTTTTTCCTTCCGCAAGACTCCCTTGTCATGTTAGCATTGGTAGACCTGTTGAATGTGTGTGATGAAGAGGGCCACTGGCTGGGTCTTGTTTCGCTCAGTCCCGTTTCAACCGCTGTCGGCCAATGGCCAACTCATCAGCAGTCCCGCAGTAATAGAAATCGCTTCCTGCATTGCGGTTGCTAAGCCTGGCCGATCCGCGGCTAATCATCTGTGCTTAGGGGAGAAAAGAAAAATAAAAAACGATGCGTAATATGGAACAAAGGCGTGACAGAATACAGGTAAAGATTAAAACAAACAACAAAGAAAAATTCAGCGTCCCAGTTTGCCAAGCTAGATACCTAAGGGAAAAAAAAAAAAAAAAAAAAAAAAAAAAAAAAAAGCGGAAAAAAAAGAAAAGAAAAAAAAAAAAAAAAGGAACAAAAGAAACAAGCTGCGAGCTGGCACATCCACGCGTCGTTGGTAGATTGTTTCGGCCCTCACCGTTGGGTTTGTCCTTGTCGTTGTTCGTACACATACTGAGTTACAATCGTGTCGACTCGCTGTCCAAAGCAGCGTCCAATTCGCCATTTCTAGGCATAATCTTTTTTCCCTCCAATGCTTGGGGGGTGATTTACAGTCAATGTAACCGAGTGTCTTGTTTCATAGCATACAAAAACTTGGTTGTCTGCTTTCTGGAAGTTTGAGTCACTTTGTCAAACATCGATTCAGCTCCCTCCAATTCGTTACTAAGTGATGTTCTGTAAAATGGCTATCAATGTCGTATCCCAATCAGGTTCGCAGAGTTCGTGAATAATAGACACTGGAAATGGGCTGGTGAGGGCTGCTAGGCTTTCTGCCACACAGCTCTAGATTCATCCAAAATAACAACAGTGATTTTTTTTTTTTCAATTGGCATCAGTTTGTCGGAGCAATGGAGCAACCTAAGGCGATGATTTTTTTTTTTTCCCCTAAGGCCGAAATCCCGCCTCTTCATGTTTTGGTGCTTCCCACACTGTCCTCTTCATCTGCCAAAAAAAAAAAACAAAAACACAAAAACAACAACAAAAAAGCAATTTCCACTACTAGCTGCCTCTTCTTCTTCTTCTTCTTTCTTCTTCTTCAATCTTTTTTTTTCCCCCCAGGTCCCCTTACACCACCTATGCGTAGTCTGTATGATATCTTCTAGAATGGACATAGTCTTGCCGTTTTTAGGGTTTTGGCATTGATGCAAAATGTCTGGGTTTGTTAGTGTTCTATGTGGTGTGGTTTTGTACTGACACTCTCCACTGAACAATGTGCTGCATGTACAAAGAGAACGAACAAAAAGTGAAAACAAAACACTTAATATTAATGGTTCTTTTCTTTCAGGATCTTCATTTCAAAAATCGTTCCCCCCCCCCCCCCCCCCCCCCCCCCCCCCCCCCCCCCCCCCCCCCCCCCCCCCCAACCCCCACCACCCCCCCCCATCCCCCCCCCCCCCGCCCCCCCAGCGTCCCCCCCCCTGACAATTTATCTCCCCACCCCCACCCACCACGTTCTGTTTCCTCCATTTCCTTTGCATTTCTGCCCAGCACCCCCCCCCCCCCCCCCAGTCCCTCCATCACTCCTCTCTGTTCCCCGAGAACTCCCTCATCTTACCCGCTGTCTTATGTCACCCACATACTCTTTCCCCCCACCCGAGACCCAGTTGTTCCCAGCCATCCGCCCCCCCCTACTGTCATTCACTGTGCTCCTTTTATTTTTTCCAGGTCCCCCCCCCCCCCACCCTCCCCATGTTGGCTACTGGTTATACTCTACACGGAACCCCCCCCCCCCCCCCCCCCCCCCACCCCCTCGCCATTCTCCGCGCGGTATTCCCCCCCCCCCCCCATTGAAGCCCACTTTTGTTAATTTCAGACAAAAATAATGGGCTGTCATAAAAAAATTTAATATGCATTTATTTTGCACTGGTATTACCCCCCCCCCCCCCCCCTCCCCGTGTGTGTTTTTGATCCCCCCCCGTGGACGCATGTGATTCCCCCCACCCCCCCACCCCCCCACCCCCCCCCCCCCACCCCCCCCCCCCCCCCCCCCCCCCCCCCCCCCCCCCCCCCCCCCCCCCCCCCCCCCCCCCCCCCCCTCCCCCCCCCGATGGAGACGAAATGACGGATTAGTGAGAAAAGTTTTTAATTCTGTTATCCTTTTGTACGGAGCATTGCACCTAATGATCTAGGGGTGCTATTGATACAAATTGGTCCAATCTGTGCATTTCGATGAATTACCAATAACACATCATATTAAGTACATACGCAGTATATTTATTACGATAATGATAGTATGATACGTAGCTTTAAAGCCTCCCCCATATTTATAGATTGAAAAATTGTTTAACGTGCACGTCATGAGCAATATAATTTAAATACTGACTTGGAGTTTGTTTATTAGTATTCGACGGTACCCAATTGGGGAAACACCACCAGTTGGCCAGTCCCCAATAAGGCCAGCCCTTGTAGCGAAAAGAAAGGGTCCACAAGGAAGGCATGAGGAAGGCCAAGAAGCGTGTGACTTCCCCCCTCCCCCCACCTCCCCCCCCCCCCCCCCCCCTCTTTTTTTTCTCCTCTCTCCTTCCCCTCTCCGAGCCCACTATCGATTCCACCCCCTCTCTCCCCTCCCCAAATCTCCACCCCTCTTCCCCCCCTCTCCCTTCCCACAAGTTTTTAGTATATTGGGGATACAAAGGTTTGGTTATACAAGGACTTGCGTTTTGTGGTCGTTTTGTTACAATTAATTCTTTGAACAAAATAAGTGGCTATCATAAAAAAATAAATAGCATACCAATGGTATAAACATTTTGTGTGTGTGTGTGTGTATGAGCCAACGCATGTGATCGGCACTTAAGGTTGAGAACTGCGACCATGCGACTGAGAGATGTGTTACGAATGGGAGAAAGAGAGAGAGATGAGAGAGAGAGGAGAGAGTCGAGAGAGAGAGAGAGAGAGAGAGAGAGAGAGAGAGAGCGAGAGAGAGAGAGAGAGAGAGAGAGGAGAGAGAGACAGATACAGACAGACAGACAGGACAGACAGACAGACAGACAGACAGACAAAGAACATGATGCTACTTTGGGGCAAGTTGTCGGGATCACGAGGTGCGATATTTCATTTGGCATTCAAATATTAAGTATATGGGAGAGAGAGAGATTTTGTTTTCTTAGCTATACTTACTTACGCTCATTTTTAGTCACGTAATGACAGTTTTATCTGCACTCCCAGAAGACCTTGAGTGTAATTTTCGATCCTTTTCCAAAAAAACAGAAACGGGCGGGCACTCGTAAAAGAAGTGTTCGATATATAATCAACTTCATCCCTACAGATGGAGCATCTATTATCATCCACCACTAGCTTCATTTTGTGCAGTAGTATATTTGTAGGGTAGATGTTGTTGCATTATTATTTTCCATTGTAATTCCTGTAATCGAACTTCCTTTGTTGCAACGTGTGAGGGAGTGTCCACACATTTTTATCAATTTCAATGTTCAGTTTTTTCTTTGCCAGAAACCAACAG
>JADBJO010006139.1:87500-97500 GCA_016801955.1 Conus betulinus
CAGGCACACCTAACCTGGATCCAGTCCAATGCAATCCAATCCAATCCAATATGATACAATACAGTAGTACGCACACACACACACACACACACACACACACACACACACACACACACACACACACACACACATATATAGTTTTGGCTTCGCAGATGAAGATTGTGGTGAAAGAAGTGACCCATGTCGACTGCAGGTGCCCTCGTTGCTGACAACATGGCCTAATGTAGGAGAGCTAGGGGCAGTCCCGGCCACAGCGGCTGCAGGTCAAGGTCAGATCAGCGTTCAGTTGCGGTTCTTGCTTTTGCACCGTTTGTCCTCCAGGGGGTGGCCCTGCTGGGCGTTTTTTGAAAAACGAGAGACAGCTTTGTTTATGGTGCGACGCCTGGTGTGGCGACTCACAGCTAGGGAGGACCGCTGGCAATGGTGGATATGACAGGCTCCAAGGGTTTTTTCCTTCCAAACAGTCTTTGTATCAGTTTTTTTCGGTGCCGCTTTCTGGCGATGGCTTGTGGAGAGTTCGCCATACAGGGCGATTTGGGGCAGACGATGATCTTCCATCCTGAGACAATACAGTCAGTTTAATGCAGTATGACACAATACACTGCGATATGTACACAACGCCACAAGACAGCACAACACATCGCAGCACAGTACACGACTATACACCACAACGCAACACAACACTACATCACATCACACTACACAGTGGAACAGAGCATTAGAAAACGCAAGCCTACCATCCGAAATGTAGGTTTCGGTCAAAGTCATCAGTTGTCTTTTAGAAGCTTGAATGATTGACCTTATCATATCTAAATCGGGATATTGCGTGATCTCTCTCTCTCTCTCTCTCTCTCTCTCTCTCTCTCTCTCTCTCTCTCTCTCTCTCTCTCTCTCTCTCTCTCTCTCCCACACACACACACACACACACACACACACACAGACAGACACACACATAGAGAGAGAGACACACACACACGTACGCACAGACGCTCGCACACACACGTATTACCATCCCCACGATCATCACCGCAACACGATAACCTCCTTAACATCATCCTGGTCACAAAACTGCAAATTCCGTCATTTTCAACAGACCACGAAGCCTGATGACGCAAAAAGCAGAAAGCGAGCCCACCTAGTATATCTATATCCGTCATTTGAGACACACACACACACGCACGCACGCACGCACACACACACACACACACACACAAACGATGTTAAGAAATACCTTTTATCTCCTAGACATGCAACGCTCAAAACATGTTCAAAGCCACGGCGCATGCCAAAGGAAACAGACTCATCCACCAAAAATGTGTATATAAAGAAAAGGAAAAATAGATTTAAAAAAAAAAAAAAAAAGCAAAAGAACAAAACCCCACCCGCGTGCTACCATTGCTGGACAGTGAAGCTAATCCTCGCCGTCGACCCGGTTATAACCCGCGCAGGCTGGGAATCGGCCAAATCCGTTCCGTCATGACTGTGGGGATTTTACCAGCGCCTCATTCGTGAAGAGGCAAACAAGACGAAAAAGCAGACTCATAAACGGGTCCACGTGCAGCCGTGGGGATGAGGCGGATGATATCTTCATCCAGCTTCGTTCGGGGTGGGCGACGAGAAGAAAAGGGGGGGGGGGGGGGGGGGGGGGGGGGGGGGGGGTAAGAGGGGGGGTGGGGGGGAGTGGGGGGGGGGGACGGGGGGGTACAGGTCGCTCTGGTAATGGGTTGTTTGAACAGGTGGGTTGGACTCTGGCTCAGACTAACTGGTTGGTTCGGCTGGAAAAGATTTGAGGCCGGCTTTGGCTCGGCAGTCGACGAGGGACTGGAATGTTCACTCTGTCTGTCTGTCTGTCTGTCTGTCTGTCTGTCTCTCTCTCTCTCTCTCTCTCTCTCTCTCTCTTTCCTCATCAGTACTGCTGCTTGCAACATCATTTGCTTGAATTATTATTAATATTATTATTTTGTCCTAGATACGATTGCATTTATAGAAGGCATCTTTATCCTCACCGTCCGCGACTTTTTGTTTTGTTTTGTTTTTGCTGATGATGTGAATCTTAAAGATAAATGTTAAAGCACTGAACAGTCAGATGAATTCAACAAACATTGAAGTAACGAGCTTCGACCTATTGGTCTTCTGTGGGCAGAACAACAACAACAACAACAACAACAACAAGAAGAAAGTGCGTGACTAAGCACACACAGTTGGGGTGAAAACACGTGCAGGTGAACATGTTTTCGGTCTCCATAAAAATGAGTTTAACAGGGATGGGGTTGGGAGAAAAAACAGCACTCAAAAAACAAAAAAATTACAGTAGATCTTATCTTACATAAGTACATTACAAAGCTGCAAGAAGTTTGCAAAAAGAGCAGTGAATCCTATTTAACATATACATATTACAAAATGAGTACAACATTGTGTCTACGCTGTCAGTGTCACACATTCACCTTACTATTTTGGAGCGTTGTCCTTAAAAAAAAAATAGAGACAGACAGACAGACAGACAGACAAAGAGACATGCTCGCGCGTGCACATGTATGTATATGTGTAGTCCTGAGCAAAGCCTAGCGTGGCATCTAAAAGTCAGCCGTCGTTTCTGGATAAGTAGGCTAATTTATTTGTACTGGTGATGTCGATTTTTATGCTTCTGTATAGAAAACTTTAGAAATCTAGGGTTGTGTTGTGTGTTGTGTTTTTTTTTTTCTGTCTGTATGTACTTATCTGACCTACAGCTCATACGGTCTAAAATTATGTATTACATTTACCAGGCCTACAGTTTATACGGTCTAAAGTTGTGTATTACATTTACCTGACCTACAGTTCATACGGTCTGAAGTTGTGCACATTTACCGAACCTACAATCTATACGGTCTAAAGTTGTGTATTACATTGACCTGACTTACAGTTTATGCGGCCTAAAGTTCTGTATTACATTTACCGGACCTACAGTTCATACGGTACTGAAGTTGTGTACTATACTTACCGGACCTACAATTTATACGGTCTGAAGTTGTGTATTACATGTACCTGACCTACAGTTCACACGGTCTAAAATTGTTTATTACATTTACCGGACCTACAGTTCACACGGTCTAAAATTGTTTATTACGTTTACCGGACCTACAATTCACACGGTCTAAAATTGTTTATTACATTTACCAGACCTTCATTCATTATATGGTGTAAAGTTCTGTATTACGTTTACCGTACCTACAGTTTATATCAACATTTTGGTCTGAAGTTTTATTTATACCTACATTTACTGGACCTACAGTTTATCCGGTCTAAAGTTCTGCTTTACGTTTACCGGACGTACAGCTTATCTGATCTAATGTTCTGTGTTACATTTACTGGATCTACAGTTTTTATACGGTGTAAAGTTCTATATTACATTTAACGGACCTACAATTTACACGGTCTGAAGTTCTACATTACATTTAACGGACCTACAGTTTATCCGGTCTAAAGTTCTGCTTTACGTTTTGCGGACCCACAGTTTATACGGTGCAAAATTCTGCATTGCAGTTAACGGACCTACAGTTTAGCGACATATTATACAAAATAAACGGACAAAAAAACACACTGTAACATTTATAATCGCATGTGCAAAAAAGAAACGGTGTTAGTTGCGCCAGACGATATGGACAAACAGATAACAGGACCAAACACAATGCATTTCGACCTCCTGGGTCTTCTTCAGACAAAAACAAGCGACATTTAGGACAATGAAAACGAAGAACGAGCAATCACTTAGCTTCTCATATTCGGTGCAAAATGGGTGTTGCTCTTTGTCTATGTCGTCTGGCGAAACTAATACCGTTTCTTTTTTAAAAATGTGTTTCATTTTCCGCCCTCAGTCACCTCGTTTTGAAACTAATCGCATGTTCGTGATTTAAATCAACAAGCAAACTTTCAAAACGAAATCATGTAAAGACACAGTCATAATTTTTTTCCCCCCTGTAAACAGCAAACTGGCTGAGGACCGTGCACAGTGGAGCGCCTTGACTGCTTCATGCGTCGCAACACGCTGGGAATATCTAAGTCTTAAGTCTGCAGGCGGTACTTGAAGCCTAGGAGCGAGTTTTGTAAACCGCCGAACGAATAGAACCAACAAAAAGTTGTGAAATGGCCACAACGCGTTTCGACCTGTTGCCTTCTTGAGAGGTTAGACGTGATTAGAGGCATTAGGCGAACACGAGGTCAATTACCTTCTCGATCTCAGTGGGAAAATGTGGACTCGGGTGAACAGATTAAAACTGCAGGATATAACTGAAGAAAAGAAGGGTGGGGTTAGAAGGGAGAAGGTACTAATTGAAATAAATATGGTAAAAGATAAATACTGCTACTACTACTAATGATGATAATGATGATGATAATGATAACAATGATGATGATGATGATGATGATGATGATGACAGTATATATTTTTTCTTCTCTCCCTTCTGTCTCCCTCCCTCATGAGTTTCCTGAAGGGGTTGTTGAAGCAAAGCTGTTTCATTGCCTCTCTATCCGGCCATATCATGTGGTTTGCATTTTTAAAAATAGACGCCAGCAGATCTTCCTATGGTCTGAAGCGCTCCTTGGTATTTCAGTGTGCCTGTTCACTGGTGAAATGATCGGTATATTTAGTACATGAACACCAAAAATCTTGTTCAGAGGGTTGAAAAAAAAATAAACGACGTAATTTTCTCATGCTGGGGTAATAAATGGACCCCCCCCCCCCCCCCCCCCCCCCCCCTCCCCCCTTGAAGCTGAGAATGAAATATTGGCTGACTCATGCCAGTGCGGAGACCTACATTCACGGTGACGTGTGCTGTCGAAACGATCTTGCACCTTTGATCAAGATCAGAGGATCGATAAGTTTCGTCGTTCGTTCCGACAAACATTTCAAATGTCAGGGCGCGTTCGCGAGTCGACGAACGTCATAACGGGGGGACAACCGTCTGTGACAACCGTCTGTGATTTCTGATCTTCTTCTTGTCTTCTCTCCCTTTAGCTCATTGAGGACTCGCTGAGGCGCCGCACTGGGGAGCGGTTATAGGATTGGAAAAGACAATTTACGGTTACATATGGCTTCTCACGAGACATCCTGGGGGTGTTTATACCGAAAAGATCTATGCCGATGTAAATTAAAAAATGTCAAAGTAAGCCAAGCGGACGTTTGTGAGGTGTAATTAAAGTACTAATGGGCAGTTTCCCGCGTTCTTCACCTGCCGCCTCTCCTCCATCCCCACATTCCCGGTCCTTTCTGCTGCCCCTCTCGCTCTTCATACCCCCCCCCCCCCCCCTCCCAACCCCAACCCCCCGTCTTCCCCTGTGAAGAACTAGAGAGCTATTATTCTAAGACGTTGCGTCAGATGAATAAACAAAACTAAATGCCACACAGACGAACTCAGACACGCACGCACACACGCACGCACGCACACAGAGAAAACATACGCACACACACTCACACACACACACACACACACACACACACACACACACACACACACACACACACACACACACACACATACACACACACACACACGCACACACACACACACACACAAACACGCACGCACGCACGCACGCACGCACGCACGCACGCACACACACACACACACACACACACGCACCGTCTAGGGGAAGACGTATGACTCGACCATACCGCTCCTTGGAAACTTTACGGCATATTTTACTGTTTTCCAGCATTAAGATATTAGCTCAACGCGAAGCCGATGTCGTTGTTCTCATTCCTTCTGTCTAAGAAAGGAGTTCACACGAAAGCTAGGATTTACTGTTGTTTTTTGGTATCTTTTTTCTTGTTTTCTCTCTCTCTCTCTCTCTCTCTCTCTCTCTCTCTCTCTCTCTCTCTCTCTCTCCTCTCGTCTCTCTCTCTCTCTCTCTCTCTCTCTTCTCGGTGTTGTTGCGGTATTTAGTTCGTGAACTGTCTCGGCCGATGGAGAGATATCAGGTGATTATCCTACGCTCGTTTGGAATATTCAGGAATGGGGGATGGTCTTGTGTCCTCTATGGCTGGTTGACTGGTTCATTCATTCATTTATATATTTATCTATTCACATATTTACTTCCTTATTAATTAATCTATTAATTTATCTATTTATCAGTTTATTCATTTTTTTTCATTTGTTCATTTTTTAACTCATTTTTTTCATTTGTCCATTTCTTTTTTTTTTTTTCATTTATTTATAAACATTAATTTGCCAGTGAGCTGAATGTTACTTAAAACTTCAACATTTAAATCTGCAACAGGTCACAGTTTATTGAGCATTCAACGGTTTTGTTGTTTGTTTGTTCGGGTTTTTTTTGTTGTTTTGTTTTGTTTTGTTTTGTTTGTTTTGTTTTGTTTCAGTTTCCGTATGTGACGAAGATAATGACTGACGATGATTATTTTATGATGTTTTGTTGTTTTGTTTACTTGTTTATTAAAGGACGAAATTGCATCTTTTTTCAGCACCACATGCTTGGACCTTTTATCAATGAAGTCATGAAATTTCGGCATGATTCCATAAATAATAACTGAAATATGAAACTTTAAGTAAACGTATGGGAGCAATTGCACCCACAGTGTATGGAAAGGGTTGAATTGTGAGCCGAAACGAACTAGAAAAAAAAATACGACTAAAGCAAAGAAATGCGATGATTTTGGTGCAAGTTAGCAATAAGCTCGCAAAGAGACCATGTATACACTATCAAACTAAATTGGAGAGAGGAGAGAGGAGAGAGAGAGAGAGAGAGAGAGAGAGAGAGAGAGAGAGAGAGAGAGAGAGAGAGAGAGAGAGAGAGAGAGGAGAGAGAGGGAGGAGAGGGATGGAGGGACGGAGGGAAAGACCGAGACAGAACGAACGAACGGACGAAATTTTATTTATGCAGGGTAATGAGATAAAGAACCATGCTATTTGAACCCACACAGCCATGAGAGAGAGAGAGAGAGAGAGAGAGAGAGAGAGAGAGAGAGAGAGAGAGAGAGAGAGAGAGAGAGAGAGAGAGAGAGAGATGGTTCCAAAGGTATCAAACCATGTCTTTGTTATGAGTGTATGGATCCACCTTTTGCGCTTCCTTTACACTGTCTGCACCCTGAGAATGAATGACTGAAGTGTGTGTGTGTGTGTGTGTGTGTGTGTGTGTGTGTGTGTGTGTGTGTGTGTGTGTGTGTGTGTGTGTGAGCAAATGCATGTGTGCTTGAGCTGGAGGATATCCGATACAGGTTTACAATATTTGTTAGATTTCACTTCTTTTCAGTGATATGTTTGCCGCACCTAGCAGAAAGTACTTGCTGCCCCTCGCAACAAACTGTATTTGCTAGTGGTAATAGAAATTGGTCAGTATTACAGTCTGTCTGTCTCTGTCTGTCTGTCTGTCCGTCTGTCTCTCTCTCTCTCTCTCTCTCTCTCTATCTCTCTCTCTCTCCCTCCCTCTCCCCTCCCTCTCTCTCTCTCTGTATTCGTCCTCTCTCTGTCTTTCTTTCTGTCTCTGTCTCTGTCTGTCTGTCTGACTGTCTGTTGTCTCTTTGTCCCCCCCCCCCCCTCCCTCTTTCTCTCCTTCCTCTATTTTCCAATAAGTGCTCGTGTAGATATCATGAAAGTGTATTCCCTGCGTGTTCGGGAAACAGTTCTTGGTTCAAATTTTGTGTTGGTGTTGGCCCATTCAGCCGGCGACCAGGACCACGTAGTTTCACTGACGATCTCTTCACGTGACGAAACAGCTGGTGCGGCCTGCTGCCCCTCTGTGCTGAAATCTCCGCGTGAAGACTCTGTTTTGCACATCGGCTTTTTTCAGCGAAATTTGCTTCTACGTCTATTTTCTGTCTGTCTGTCTGTCTGTCTGTCTGTCTATTTAAGAGAGAGAGAGTGAGAGAGAGAGAGAAAGAGAGAGAGAGGGAGAGAGAGAGAGAGAGAGAGGAGTGAGGAGAGAGAGTGATGTGTGTTTAAGAGAGAGAGAGAGAGAGAGAAGAGAGAGAGTGTGAGAAGAAGATGAAGAAGAAGGAGAAGAGAGAGAGAGAAGGAGAAGAAGAGAAGAGGAGAGAGAGGAGAGAGAGAGAAGAAGAGAGAAAGAAGAAGAAGAGAAGAAGAAAAGAAGAAAGAAGAAGAAAGAAGAAAAAGAAGAAGAGAAGAAGAAGAAGAAGAAAGGAGAGAGGAAGAAGAAGAGAAGAAGAAGAAGAAGAAGGAAGAGGAGGAAGAGGAGGAAGAAAGAAGAGTAGAACTGAGCTAAAATTCAGTCAATCATGGATTAACATTTAAGACGTGGTCTGTTTCTTTTCACCTGTTTTTTGGTCAGACTGAATCCATGCGTATGAGGTATGATGATGGATGTAAAAAGGGAAGAACAGGAAATGAAGAAAAGAGCACACACATTTATGGAAGTACATAATATGCACGTGAACAGATCTGGCCATAATCATGTGTGCATACTTACTCATAAAATGGCGCGAGAGAGAGAGAGAGAGAGAGAGAGAGAGAGAGAGAGAGAGAGAGAGAGAGAGAGATAGATCAAACTTTTCCGAAGAAGCGTTCGTAAATGCTCCAAATACATACATCCCGCAAAGTTTTATATTGTGAAAGTTGAAAAATATTTCTAAACGTTTGTGAGCTGTATCAAAGCATTTGTCTACATTGTGAACACGAGCAAAAAGAAGACTTTGTAAACAGGTGGTTTGATACGATTTTACCTTAAATGGGTGGGGGGGGGGGGGGGGGGGTGTTGTGTGGTGTGTGTGTAAAAAAATTGAACAACTTTTTTTGAAAAAACGTGATTTCAGATATATAGGTTTTGTTTTTTTTTCGATCGTGTGCGAACGGAAAGTCTGAGGTCGTGAGCAAACATTCTTTCAGAATTCGAAACTACATCGTTGGATTTTTCAAAAAAAAACAAAAAACAAACAAACAAAACAAAAAACAAACAGGTATAGGATCGAGAAAAAGAAAATGATACATTTGAGTTTATTTATTGAAACCATATTTCAAGCTGAAACATTTCCTGTCATTCTTCACGAAAATTATGGTATCGATTTAGATCGTGGTCTTGGGGTTGCGGGTTCGAATCTCCACCGGCCCTTACGGTCCAGGGGGATTTTTCCCTCGGAGTTAACATTGGTTCTGACTCCATTTCCCATACAGTCCTTCGAATGAGACTATAAACCGAGGTCCGTGTGTGAACGCACGCATAAACATCTTGCACACACGTTAAATCCCATCACCGACTTTCGGAAGAGAAGGCCCAGTTTGGCTGTTGGTATGGATGACACGTTACACATAGCATGCACCTTCCGCGAAGATGGAGTATGGCTGCCTTAATGGCGGGATAAAAAACTTCCATACACACACGAAACTCCGCGCCGCTTTTTTGGGTAGATGGGATTAATCCTTGCCTTTCTATACAGGGAGTGTCCGCAGGAGTATCAGCCTGAATAGGCAGGAGATTTAGATCAAGAACTATGGGTTTTGACACCCATCCAAAATGGATGAGGTGCGGCACGTGTGTACCCGTGCGCTTTTGTCTTGTTCCACAGTTCAATGTGCGGTTCACTTGATCTTTAAATTCTTTCTCATAGCAAAGCATAGAATGAGACGAGAAATCGACGTTCACTTTTGAGGGAAGAAAGCATCGAACAAAGAAAAGATTTGTTTATTCCTTTTATGTCCGAAGAGGATGTCATTCTGTTTTTTGTGTTTGTTGTTTTTTTTCTTTTTGAATAGCAACGGTCATTTAGGAAGCTTGGACAGTTAGACGTAAAACAACCCCATGTGTAGAATAGTTCGATGGTGTCTTTGTCGGGTAATAGAACTGTGGGGAGTTTATTTACAGTGATGAAAAGGAAGTGTTGCATGTGACGTGTATGTATACACATGTGCATCAACCAGTAAAAGGACATCCAACACACGTGACAGGCAACACTTATTGTTCATCACCCGTAAACTGTCCAAAATGTGTATATATATATATATATATATATATATATATATATATATATATAGATAGTATGTGTGTGTGTGTGTGA
>JADBJO010006139.1:100000-102500 GCA_016801955.1 Conus betulinus
GACAAAGATCAAACTTAATACAAAATGCTACAAATGTTTCGCTAAAGACCAAAATATTCGCATTATTATTATTAATATTATTATGTTGGGTATTTATATAACGCCTATCGTCGGTCACAGACCAAGCTCTAAGCGCTTTACAATAAACACACTACCTCACTCACTCAACGGGCTGCCTACCCAGGTAGAGCCGGCCGAAGAGCAGCCTACTGGCGCTCATTCAGTCGTTTCCCCGTACCATTTAAATATCAGTCACTCATTTTCATTTATCCCTCCAGTTTCTCACATAGGATGCATGCGATGTATATACGTGTCCTCCATTTTCACCGGTACACGATGGCACACGATAACAGTAAGTGACAATTTTTGTGGCTTGGTAAGAAATACCAGGCGGTTATCTTCATTTACATCAATTTTGCCAGGGCAGCGGGGAACCCCCCCCCCCCCCCCCCCCCCTGCTCTTTTTTTTTCAACTGCCGTGGGTTCTTTAACGTGTGCAGGGGGGGGGGTAGGAAGGCACACGGGTCCGACTCGCTTATAGTCCCCATCCGATGGACTAGACGTTCAGTTGAATTTGTCATTCAAACTGGGAATACGTTGGCGTATGAAAAAAACAGTCGGTCTAACAGTTTCAAACAAACCCTCAAAGCAACAAATAAGGTGGCGTATTCCAACTCATTCCGTCTCGAAACTGTTTGAAGAAATGCCAAACGTAAAACATCCAAGCTGGCATATTTTGATGAGTTCAGTCTTTGAAATGTTGTCCAAGTTGAAGAACCAAAATAAGCAAACTAAGCTGGCATTTCTGAATGATTTTGTTTTTATGTTTAACGGGAAAAGCTATCGTTCAAATTGAAGAGACGTTATCTAGTGGGGCTTTTCAAGAATGGGGTCTTTGTTACATGGATTGTCCTTTTTGATTTCTGTTCATTCGAACTTAATTCAGTATAATCGGATGTTTTGATTTTATTGTTTACATAAACATGGGAACTTCTACACACACACACACACACACACACACACACACACACACACACACACACACACACACACACTTAGGTATGTTTCCAGTCATCTATTTCTGTATTTACTTTTTTATTTTTAAAAAAATGTTGTCAGTATTTGCTGATCCAACTTCATGATTTGAGTGAGGGAGAAGTACAAAAAAACGCCAACGGTTCTGTCTACCAATCAGAGAAGGTTACTATGCTTGGTGCTGGGGACAAAAAATAACGACTGAACATGGTACGAAACAATATCCTTCTTGACCTCTTGCCCTTGAAGGCAATGTTGATGTTGCTTGCATTGAAGACGAAGCGGATTTTAGACACAAAGAAGTGGAATCAGAAACGAGATTGTTTGAACTTCCGTCTTATTCGCCAATATCAAAATCTGTGTGTTATGATGCGTGATAAGTCCAGTTTTCGTCAAACATCCCGTGTGATTGGTGGAAAAAATCCGGTGGCATGGCATGTGTGTGACTCCCCCCCTCCCCCCCCCCCCCCCCCCCACACTTTTCCACCATGAGCCTACACTCCTCTCTTTCTCCATCCACCCCCTCACCGGCTTTCCACCCTCCCTCTCACCACCCACCCCCTTCTACTTCTCCATTCCTCTTCCCGTCATCACCATCGTTCAAATGTCTTTTTTATTTTGTTTAACCCGCGACAGTCACTCAGACAAGATCATTTACCGTCTCCCCCCCACCCCTCTCTTCTTCCCTCCTCCATTCCATTTCGTACCCCCCCCCTCCCCTACCTCCCCCTCCCTCCCTCCCCTCCTGTCCCCCACCCCCCAGAACTCCCCCCCCCCCCCCCCCCCCCCCCACGATCCCCCCCTAGCCCCCCTTTCTGTCATCACCTTTCACCAACTCTCTGCCACCTTTACCAATCAATCAACCGACACTTTGAGATTGTCACGATCGACGAATTAAGCCCCACCACCCCCACCCCTACCCACACACACCCACCACCACCACCACCACCACACCCACCCTGCTTTACCTCGTTCCTACCTTTCGCTGTCTCTGTCTCTCTCTCTCTGTCTCTGTCTGTCTGTCTGTTCTTCTGTCTCTCTCTCTCTGTCTCTCTCTGTCTGTCTCTGTCTGTCTGTCTGTCCCTCTCTGTCTCTCTCTGCCTCTGTCTCCGTCTGTCTGGCTCTGTCTGTCTGTCTGTGTCCGTCTGTGTCTGTCTGTTTGTTTGTCTGTCTGTCTGTCTGTCTGTCTGTCTCTCTCTCTCTCTTGGTCTCTCTCTGGGGCGGCTCTCTCTCTCTCTCTCTCTCTCCCTGCCTCCCCTACCCCATTCCCTCACTTCAAGTCACGCCAGTTCTCGTGTTCTTGACGAGACTGCCAGAGAAGTCGAGAGAATGGCTCAGACGACCTAGGTTAGTGTGGTGGGACAGTTAGTTTATCAGCTGATGGGGCGGTTCCCTGATCCTGGGACCCGAACACGGAGGGAACATCATGATATGTGGTGGTACCGTCACGTGAGGTACGCAGCGA
>JADBJO010006139.1:115000-120000 GCA_016801955.1 Conus betulinus
AGATCCAGCGACAAAGATTTTTCTGCAGATTTATTTATTTATTTATTTATTTTTTTATTTTATTTTATTTTTTTTTTTTTTGGCAAGATGGGTTATTGTTCAAGATTGAGGCCATTACGTTTTGGGTGGGGGATCCATAGTTTGGATCCCGTGGTGCGGATTCCATGGTGTGGATCCGGATCAAAGAGCGAATCCCGGATCTGTTCGAACTTGACGGAGGTCTCCGCCTGCCCCAGCGCTCTTTCTAGTTATTATGCGTATAGCTTCGTCCGGTAACAGTTTCACTATCAGAAAAAACATGTATTAATTAATCAATTCATTCATTCATTCGTTCATTTATTTGTTCATTCGTTCATTCATTCGCTCTTTGACGGTGTAGTCGGTCAAGGAGCTAGTACTTTGCCCCTGGAAAATCAAAGTTCACTCATACATCGGCTTGTTCAGTCTTTCATGTCTTATTCCGTTCAGTCGTTTGTTCATTCAGTTCTGTCTGTTCAGTGTGTGACCGTCCAGGCATCAGCTGACATCACAGTGAGCAGTTTATATTCAGAGTTCAAGTTTGGAAAGCAGCTGTTCCTTCCTTCCTTCTTCTTCACTCATGTCACATTCATTCCGTTACTTTTTTATTCTTTTATATATATATTTAATTCATTCATTCATTCATTCATTCATTCGTTTCACATTTATATATAATCATTGATTGATTCATTTCCATTTTATGTATCGATTGATTCATTCATTGCCATCCATTTATTTGAATCTTTTTTATTATTGTTTTATCTTATTCATTCACATTTTATTTTGGCATTAAATCAATCATGATTTAACACTTTTCGTCTACGGATTCATTCATTCATTCATTCATTCATTCACTTGTTTATTCATTCAATCATTCATTCATTCATTCATTCATTCATTCATTCATTTCATTCATTCATTCATTCATTCATTCATTCATTCATTCATTTCTTGTTCTGTTCCCCTTTTCTTCCAGTTCCAGAAACAAACGCCATTCAGCCAGACTCGTCTTTCAATACATTTCATCTACGGATCATTCATTCATTCATTCATTCATTCATTCATTCATCCATTCATTCCTTCCTTCTTCCTCCCTTCATTCGTTCGTTCACTCACTCACTCACTCACTCATCCATTCATTCATTCATCCACCCATCCATCAATTCCTTCCCTTCCTTCCTTCAATCATTCATTCATTCACTCACTCATCCATTCATTCATTCATACATTCATTCATGTACTCCCTCATTCATTTATTCATTCATCCATCTATCCATCCATCCATCCATTCCTTCCTTCCTTCCTCGTTCATTTATTCCGTGTTCTCTTCCCGCTTCCTTCAAGTTCCAGAAACAAACGACAGTCAGCTGACGTCAAGACCGCCGAGTACCTGGCGTGGATCGCTCTTGGGGGGAGAGTCCCCTCTCAGGGGTTGCCTTGACGTTGCTTGCGGGGTAGTTGACGTCATCGCCAGGTACTGACGTCACCCGTTTCCTCCCTGCCCGATGACGTCATAGTGTCCCTGATGATGATGATGATGATGATGATGATGATGACGCCTGCTGTTAGCATTTTGTGGTCGTATCGCATGACAGGACGTGTTCTGGCGGAGACGTTGGCGTTGCGTTCGGTTACGTGTTAGCAGTCAGTGTTCGTTATGTTTGCTGCTTTGAGAGCTGTTCTCTTGACTCGTTTCATCTTTGAAATCTATCTATTTATTTTCTCTCTGTAGTAAGAAATTCTTGCATCTTCAGTTAATTTTGTTTTGGCACGTGAGGTAAATTGACGGTATTCTACTGCATGCTGGGAATGACCAAATCTTTCATTCTGTAAATTAGTTTTGTAGTAGTGTAGTTTGGAAAAAAAAAAATCTTTTTGATATATTCAATTTTTATTGATTGTCGGTCTGTTTCCTACATTTTTTAAAAAATGAAGTGTGTAACATAGTAGTTTTGTTTGATTTTTCATCGCTAAACCCTGTCTGCGTATGCATCCATGCATGGTGAATGTTACGTCTGAACTGTGTGATTTCTTCCGTTCTGGTGAGTTATGCATCTTGTTCATTTCGTCATTTCGGCATGCAGTGATTCAGCCGTAGACGCCTCAGCTGTTCATCGTGAGATGAACAAATGAATATTCCTATCTCTTCTTTTGTTCATGCGTTCGTTCATCCTCAGCGTCCTGCCCTTGGTTTTCAGCCTTAGAGTTCGCCGATCCTCTTCCGATCAACGGATTGCAGAGTTGCAGGCCCTGATGGCTTTAACCGGAAACGAAGGCACGGTTGCGCATGGGCAGTTCGATCCTCTGCAAGTGTATGTATCCTGTGACCCTTCTATGACCCCCATGTTCAGAGTCTCGTGAGATTTTGGGATTGTGGCGCTGTTTGCGACTGCCCAAATACGTCATCTGCATCCGGTCTCAGTGTGTCCAGGGTGCCTTTCTGATGGCGTACTTTGATCGCCACGTGCGTGCGTGATGTGTCATTTCGACTATGACGTCACCTGGTAATTACGTCACGTTGTCCCTGGTGACGGATGTCGAGCGTCACAAGTTGAATGGAACCCTCAGCTAAGCTGTACGACCACTACTTTCCCATGAAACTGCGACAAATACACAGTAAACTCAGCCGATCACAGCCAGAGCAACCACCTGCAAAGCCATTTTGACTGCTGATCACGTGTTGTTGTAATTTTTTTTTAAATTTTGGATCATGCTCAAAATGGCGTGCAGGTGGGGAAGGAGTACTCAGCTTACTGTGTATTTGTCGCAGTTTCATGGGAAAGGAGTGGTCGTACAGCTTAGCTGAGGGTTCCATTCAACTTAGCGCATCGAGGTGAGCCTAAGACACCTTTGTTTGTTTTTCGTCTAAACAGCCCCCCTGAGTTTAGTATTCTAAAGTTGAAGATTACCGTTTAATGACCGACAACTAGAATAACGGTTAAAATACAAAACATTTCCTCAAGAAAACAAAGAAACAAACAGACTATGTTCCAACAGTACAAAGTAGTGTTATGAAATAATAGTAATGATTTTAAAATGGGTTAGGATGTTTTGTGTAGGATTTGACCATACAATGAGGTTCTGATTCTCACTACACTCTGACGATGCATAGAAGACTCTCTCTCTCTCACATACGCGCGTGCGCACACACACACACACACACACACACACACACACACACACACACACACACACACACACACGCACGCACGAGCTGACGCGCGAACACGCACACACAGACGCACGCACACACACGCTCGCACATATACACACGCTTCTCTCTCTCTCTTTCTCTCTCCACCTCTCTCTCTCTCTCTCTCTCTCTGTCAACGGCGAAAGATATTTTCTGGGCCTTACGTTATATATTGCCGCCTTTCATCAGCAGCCCAATCATTTCTGTGGAGTCTGAATTGGGCTGATTATCCGAATGGGCCTGTGTCATTAAATTGTGTTCAGTGTCTGTACTGCATGTGTCAGTCTTGTCCTGAAGTGTCGCGCGAGGAGCAAGAAAGGCCACGTGTTTTGTCCAGGCCCCAAATCTGCCCTGCATGTTTTTTATGTTGACATGTTCAGCGATTGAAAATCTTGTATAATATTTTTGTTGTGAGTTCTGTGTAAAAGTGCATGTTCCGCCAGTTTATTTATTTTTTTTTTGTATGATGGACGTGTGTGTGTGTGTGTGTGTGTGTGTGTGTGTGTGCGTGCGTGCGTGCGTGCGTGCGTGCGTGCGTGCGTGCGTGTGTGTGTGTGTGTGTGTGTGTGTGTGTGTGTGAGAGAGAGAGAGAGAGAGAGAGAGAGAGAGAGAGAGAGAGAGAGTTGTCACTAAAATGCATGTTTTACGTGTGTGCGTGAAGGGGGGTGGAGGTGAGGGGAGGGGGCGGAAGCGACAGATAATGGTAGAACTGAAGAGGCACTTGGGCTGGAAGGTGCGAGTTGCGAAAGGGAGGGGGGGTTGGGAGGTAAGGACAGAAAAAGGAGAGGAAAGTAGGGGAGAGAATATGGATGGAAAGAATTGGGGTAGGAGGGAGGGGGGGGGGGGGGGGGATTGGGAGGAGCCAGGTGTGAATTATGTCACTGCATATTAATTTTCACGCATGTAAATTCCAGTTTTGAACATGAGACTAGAATCCTTACAAACAGTTTTTCTAAGGTAAACGCTTTGATGGACGTGCATAGTCGTACAGTGTACACGTCAGAGAAATATCAGGAAATCATGATCAACAAACTGACCCTCCACCCCAAAATGAATGCCATTGCACATCCTGGCCAGTGGCTGCAAGGCTGACCCCCTGGCTGTCCCATAGCTGTCGCTGCATACAGCCTGTTCATCAGTGACGATTCCGGCATCTGAAACAATGCCATCAGCGTGGGATGGGTCGTATACAGCAGACGTATCGCCAGGTGGAACTCTTTTTAAGTCGTGACCCATGGTCAAAGCGCAAATGACCATCGCCAAAGAAATGAGTCTGAAGTCACAATTTGGTCAGACGAGACAAAAACCAGAGCTCGCTTTAGTGGAAGTAAACGGTCACAAAATTTGAGATACCGACAAAGTTTGATCCAACAGTCGTTCTTTATTTTTTGTATCACAGAAAGATAAGGATTCTACGTGGAATCAGAAACTATCGTATTAAGAAACCAGACCCTACCCCTACTACGACTTTCCAAATGTTCTCCAAAAACAGCGCAAAGAGAAAAGAAACTGGCAGAGTACAATTATAATGCAGAGTAGGGGGATAAAAGAGGTAAAAAGAGGGACAAGAAACATGAAACGGGAAAGAAAGAAAATGGAAAAAAAAATGAAAAAAGAAAAGGAGAACATTTCCCTTCTTGTATCTTCTCCTCCCCCCCCCCCCCCCCCCCCTTCCCTCGCCAACAAAAAGCACAAGGAGCAAAAAGAGAGAATTGCTTCGCTTTTGTGTCTCTTTTTCGAAAAAGCAAAAAGACAAAATACACTGGGAGAGCGAAAGCAGAATAGGAAG
>JADBJO010006139.1:125000-127500 GCA_016801955.1 Conus betulinus
ATTCGTTCAGTATTCTGACTAAGGCATTTTGATTTCAAGAGCAATATCACATTACTGTGGGCATTGCCGGATGGCATGGTGGAGACTGCAAGAAGAAATCATCGTATTGCGCTGGAAATTCTGTGCTGATAAAAACAAAGGTGAACTGTAGGTTTTGTTTTTTTACTGTCCTTATTGGGAACATTCCTCTCCTTTCTGCTAATTTGGCTTGTTCGGTCGAATAAAATTGAAATCTGTGACAGTGATGAGTGTTTTTTTTGGGTATGTTTTGTTGCACACACACACACACACACACACACACACACACACACACACACACACAAAAGAGCCAAAGAGGAAGTACGGATGGGGATATGGATAGTATATTTATTAAAACCATTGTTCCAGGACAGAGAGAGAGAGAGAGAGAGAGAGAGAGAGAGAGAGAGAGAGAGAGAGAGAGAGAGAGAACAAGTCGGCAAACCGCAAAGACGAAATGTAGAGGTACATGCACATTATCAGTTCAAACTATCTTCAAACAAGGAAACGCAAAACCTTCACACAAACACAAGAGGATGGTCTTGCATGCCTTGGAATACGCCCACACCCTACAAAGACGCGGAATGAAATCTAAAAGACAGATGGGCTACATTGTACCAACGGCTGAAACCTTTTCCATTTCTAGCTGTTAATCATCTTCAAATTAAAAACATTGGAAAATCGACGATTGATCTTCCACAGACACTTTCAGTCTAAGTGCCTTCCACGACAGCGAGCGAAATGGGGAAGAAGAACTTGTGAACGAAGTTGCCCAAAAGAAAAGACATCAACACAAAAGGAACGTTTCCAGCCTCTACTCCAGAAGCTTAGAACAATGCAAGGGAGATAAGAAAAGCGCGAACAGTCCGAGTTGTCTGCTCTTTTTTTTTCTCACTAACCCAGCGTGCGTGTATGTGCGTGTGCGCGCGCGCGCGCGCGCGCGCGCGCGTGTGTGTGTGTGTGTGTGTGCATATGCGTGTGTGTGTGTGTGTGTGTGTGTGTGTGTGTGTGTGTGTGCGTGTGTGTGTGTGTGTGTGCGTGCGCGTGTGTGTGTGCGTGCGTGCGTGTGTTTTTTCGTCAGTCCTTGTAAAGCGCTTAGAGCTAACCTAGGATTTGCGCTATGGAAATATTCATTATTATTATTATTATTATTATTATTATTATTATTATTATTATTATTATCACATTCAGAGGTATATGGAGGACTGGCCTTTACTTGAATCTTTAAGAAATAAAATCCTTTGTTTGTTGATGAACCAATCATAGAGAGAAATCAATAACGTGGGAAAGCAAATGATGGTAAAATGAATAGTGTGAGAAGAACAAAAGCAGTTGCACCATCCCTCCATCATCACATTCTCTCTTAAAAAAAAGAAAGAAAAGAAAGAAAAAAGATATATATGTATACATGTGGGGTGGCGGGTGGGGATGTACTTTCCTAATGTGTAAAATAGGTTTACCAACTGATCAAAAATCTAGAAAGTGGGCTTTTTTTTTTTTTTTAATAAACCCACTAAAGACTAAAATGTTTATGCATAGGCCTACATGTACGTACGTAAGTATGTCTCTCTGTCTGTCTGTCTTTGTATCTCTCTGTCTCTGTCTTGTCTGTCTGTCTATTTCTCTGTGTGTGTGTGTGTGTGTGTGTGTGTGTGTGCTGGGTGTGTGCGTGTGTGTGTGTGTGCGCGCATATATATATATATATATATGTGTGTGTGTGTGTGTGTGTGTGTGTGTGTGTGTGTGTGTGTGTGTGTGATATTTTCCTAATCTATAAAGTGGGTATACCAGCTGGTGAAAAACTCGGAATGTTTGTTTTTTTTTCCCTTCGTAAACCTTCTTACCTGCTCGAATAGACCAGTTCTGGAAAAAAAAAAAAAACACCTGGAAAGATAATGCCTGCCTTTTCGTGGCAAGTAGAGTTGCCTTTCCCAAGCCTCTGGTCATGGGTCAAACAAATATATCTAGAGAGTCAAATGTATGACTCCAAGCACACGCTAGAGAACAAGTGGATATTTGTTTGCATTGCAAGTGCAGCATTTTATACCCATGTTTTGTCCTTCTCTCTTTCGGAACAAACTGTTCAATTGACTGATGGGGCAAATTGCTTTGGGCGACCCATCAGCGGCATCAGTCCCATAAAAACGGCGGGATCACTCTCCCTGATTTGAGCTATAACACAGATTACCTCCTTTGTAAATTTCCGAACATCTTCTCTTGTACCCTGGCAGAGAGCACGCAGTAGGTTCGTCACGACAGGATCCACGATAGCGCAGAGCAACGACCAAGGGAGCTCACTCGTGCTCAAGAACATACCGGCATTCTGGTCGCCACAGCAGTTGCTCACCTTGCTGTAGAGCGTTGCTCTCGGCCTCGGAAGCAGCTGGGTTAGCCTACTGGGAGTCATGAGTTGCGGCCCTTGATGGCGTCACATGACCCAACTACGAATGAATAGTCAAATAGCCAGATGATTTAAAGCAAA
>JADBJO010006139.1:130000-141491 GCA_016801955.1 Conus betulinus
CCGTGGTCTGGAAGAATAAAACAGTTGTGGGCTGCTCTCTTCATTCAAATCAGCTACCATGGTATCAGTATTTAACATAGCAGGTCTCAGGCTTGGGAGGTCGTGAGTTTGAATCTCTTCAGAGGGTTTTATTTGTGGAGATTTTTTGACTGCTACCCTAGGAATGGTCTGCCACAGGATTAAACTGGAAGACTTTGACCTTATTTCGAGTTTTATCCACCTTGTGTATGTGTCTCTGAGAGTGTTGCTCACATTTCCTGACCAACACTGCAGGTGTTTGTATCTCCCGGGCCTGGCGTACGCCGGAAAATGTTCTGAAAGGATGCTGTCAGACACCAAGCACATCTCCTCATCGGCTAACCCATTGACCCACATTTTATTTGGAACACAATTCTAAATTATTGGTGTCTTCATAATTTAGCTATATTACATCATAGAGATGTCATAGTGACCGATGGGTTATGATTGGCAGGATAGGACTCTCCTGTCCTCTCATTGGTCACTATGAACACAGATCAGCGCGACGCTAGGCAAAAGGCTGGAACCGTTGCAGTTCCATTAAGCCCATGCAAGAGGCAACAAGGCGCGCAAGCTCCCTGGAGTTTTCGACCACTACCATCCGTAGGATCACCGTCAGTGTCATCCCCTCCTGACCATATCACCCTGGTGAGGTCCAGTCCACGCCAGAAACATCCAGGCAGACCTCATCAGCTGGTAGAAAGCCAGGAGGATCGAACTAGCCGGCGGTGGTGCCAGCCTACGAGGGTCGCGCGCTCCCGGGAGACACATAGCGGAGAAGGAACAGCAAAAGACGTCACGGCGTTGACGTAGGCGCCGTGACGCCCCTTTTTATTCTACAGAATTTTCATGTAAGAACTAGTTCTTACCTAACACTGTCGCTACCTGCTCCTCGCGCGATCGTGTCGTATCATTGACTCAAGATGATGATTAGTATAGTGAATTTATAAATTGTTTGTTAGAAATCATGTCAGATGAGTGATCCGATAATTGAGGCCGTGCAAGATATTCTGCGGTGTTTGTGCTGTCTTGTATGCTGTATCTTTATTTCTTTTCTGACCCGTTCCTCATTGTATACGTGTGTCGTGATTGAAGAGATGTGGATTGGGTGCGTGATGCACTGGCTCTTTGAACGATTCAGATTTTATTGTGAGAAGCCAGAATATGTAGTATCTGGACGATGTTAAATTCAGAATTTGAAGTGTTGAATTATAAAGAAAATTGTACATGAATGCAAGAAATTGTGAAGCGCATAGGAGTGCATGTGTAATTATTGTACTTTTAATATGGAAATAGTGAATGATGTCGATGTACCACCTGTAACACGTATTAGGAGGGATTGGTTACCTCTGTGTGTCTGCAGGTGGGGTTTGTTTTTGATCTTCTATTTCCTTGTTCCTGACGGATCTTTCTCCCTTGTACGTCACC
The DNA here is from genome assembly GCA_016801955.1 of Conus betulinus. Taxonomy (NCBI): domain Eukaryota; kingdom Metazoa; phylum Mollusca; class Gastropoda; order Neogastropoda; family Conidae; genus Conus; species Conus betulinus. The sequence continues at coordinate 131,447 of JADBJO010006139.1, forward strand.
CTGTTCCGGCCGTCTCGGAGGAGCGTCCGGAGCTTCGCAAGATCTGTACAGCACATGTGTGTGTTTCACCTTGCAAGTGATTTGCTGTGACACGCGAGCCTGGCAGCTGAACCGTGAGAGAGTCAGCACTACACTTTAAAAGACTATCGAAAGTGACTCTGTAGTACAAGGGAAAGGACTGAATCCGTCAGAAAACACTCTACAAACTTAACCTATAGTCTGTTATTTGCAATTCTTCATAATTATTATTCTTTTGTTTCATTAATCGATTAATAAATTGTTGGATGTGTTTAACTCTTTAGTTTTGTGAATGGACTGAAAGAGAGGGCACGGCGGGACATAAAAAAAAAGGGAGAACTTTAACATCTGTGTCAGGCGACCCCTGGACACACTTAAGCCTGACAATTGGGGGCTCGTCCGGGATGTTGGATATCTGAACATCTTATCCATCCCACGTTTAGGCCGTCTCACCGCCTCTCATTCAGTTCATTCGCGGGAGGTTGGGTGGTGCCCGTAAAAGATCGTGCACGGCATCACCAACTCCTATCGGATTCACGACTAAAGACGGTCGAACCACACGCCTCTCAATGTATACTGAATATTTGTTCACTGTGCAGCTCACGCACAGAATTAGGAAAGTTTGACCGGTCCAGATCAAGGAAAACCCCACTTGAAGAAGAAGAGTGTCGATACAGAAGCACTGTATCTGTAGTCGTAGTGTAGAGAGGTGTTTATCACCTTCATTGCGCTGCTGAGACAGCAAGTTAAACTTAGTACCCGGAGCAAAACTGTAGAAGAGAATTAGCATTCCAACTCTAAGAATTAAGTTGTCGTGGCTATTCAAGATCCATTACCAAGTAGTGAGGGTAAGTCATAAGAGAGAGTGACGTAATTTCAAGTTCACGTAAATTGTAATTTGTCGTCACCTGCTAATCCTTGGCAGTAACCTTTAGAGTTTATACATGCCTGCGGGCAAGAAAACAAATCTAAAAAAACCAAGGGTGACTACAGAAATAGAACCATGGATTATTTTGCAAAATACAAAACTGAAGGTGAGTCTCTAGGGCTTAAAGGTAAGGATCTGGCAGACTACGTTAAAGATATGCGCGAAGCGGCAGAACGCGAGGCTCAGCGGAAAATGGATGCAGCTGAGCGTGAAAGACAGCGCAAGCTTGATGCGGCTAAGCAAGAGCGCGAAGCAGCTGAACGTATGGCAGAACGTGAATCTGCAGAACGTCTGCAAAGACACAAAATCGAAGCAGACATAGAAATGAGAAGAATTGAAGCGGAAAGAAAAAATACGCCAGTCGATGTCAAACACTAGTGCTACTTCCAATGGCAGCAACAACGGCGGCGCGAAATTCAAGTTACCATTTTTAGAAGACAATGATGACGTAGATGTATATTTGACACAATTTGAGAGAATTGCAGATCTGAATGGATGGCCGAAAGAAGAGAGTGGGCCATTCGACTCGCACCCCTACTGAAAGGCAAAGCCAGAGAGATTTATGTTAAGATTCCGAGGGAGTCTATGAATGATTTTGAATACATAAAAAACACTCTGTTCAAAAGATGTCACCTCTCTTCTAGCGAGTACAGAAAGAGGTTCAGAACAGCTAGGAAGGAAGCTCAAGAAGACGTAAGAATGTTGTGGGACAGGTTGGATACCTACCTGACTAGATGGATAGATCTCTCAGGCAAAAAGGAAAAAGATTTGGCTGAAATGCTTATTTTGGAGAAATTTGTCGAAGCGTTGTCCGCCGACCAAGCACATTACGTCCGTGAAAAGCAGGTCACGAACAAAGACGAAGCAATAAAAGCTGCGGAAGCGTTCGAAAATATCCGTACCGAAGAAAGAAACAGCCGACCGCCGCGAAACGTGCAGAATGTCCGTTTCACGGGACATCACGATAATCGGGTAAGGAACCGCAGCGTTTTCACCGAGTGGTGAACAAAGAACCGGTAGTGTGGAGAGAAAGCCTAACACTGAACAAAGAAACGGTCGTTAGCGTAGAAGGAAAGTCTAACTCTGAAGGACGTAGAAACTTCCAGCGAGATTTTGGACCGCGCCGTATATTCGGTGTTATAAATGTGAGGGTCCGCACTTGGCTCGATACTGTAAAGAACCTGAAAAGGCAGCAGCCGTTCTACCAACGGACTCAGCGGTCGCGATCCTGGAAAAGTCACCACTTTGCGAGGAATGTCGACAAATTCCATTCGATCCAAATTGCACTGTAGAAGTGGAGGGCAAATTAGTATCCGCCTTACGTGACACAGGAGCCAGTCTAACAGTAGTTGACAGTAGACTTGTCCCTGTTAGTTGCCTCACAGGTGAAACGAGGGAAGTAACCCTGGCCACATCAGATGTGAAGAAAAGTTTACCTTTAGCCAAAGTTGACATGCATACACCATACTTTGACGGGAAAGCCGAAGTCCTGGTTATGGATCAACCAGTGAAGCCCGTCCTATTAGGCAATGAATGCAAGATAGAGTCGGACGGCAAAGAGGTGCTGGCTAAGATACCAGTCTACGCACGCAGAGAAAGTGCAGCAGCCGTAACACGCGCTCAGGCAAAAGAGGCTAAGAAAATCAAAGAACTGAAGGCATGCTCAGAACCTTTATTGTCTATGACTCCTCAGAGATTGGCTCGAGAGCAGAGAAATGATAACAGTTTGAGTCAGCTGTTTGACAAAGCTGAAAACAAGGAGTCACATGAAGCTAAGGGAAAAATCACGGAATTTTTACATTAAGAATGGCATACTCCGACGCAGACAGAAAGAGGAGTCGGTAGAGTACAATCAGGTAGTAGTACCCAAGACATGTAAGACAGAAGTACTCAGGATTGCCCATGACACTCCCATGGCAGGACACTTGGCAACTAATAAGACCAGAGACAGAATAGTGAGAGACTTTTACTGGCCAGGTATGCTAGGTGACATCTCTAGATACTGTGCATCATGTGACGTGTGCCAGAGAACTACCAGCAAAGGCAGAGTCAGAAAGGCCCCACTTGAGAAGAGCAGGCTAGTGAGTGCACCATTCAAAAGGTAGCGGTAGACTTAGTAGGACCCATCAAACCAGCATCCAGCAAAGGAAACAAGTACATACTTACTATGGTAGATTATGCTACCAGGTACCCAGAAGCAAGTTGTCTAAAAAACTGTGACGCGACCACCGTGGCAGAAGCCCTGTGGGTGATGTGGTCACGCCTAGGCATTCCGGGAGAGATAGTGACGGATAACGGCACTCAGTTCACTTCTGACGTAATGACTGAAGTAAACAAATTACTCAGCATTAAAGGTCACCGCACTACCCCGTATCATGCCCAGTCAAATGGCCTTGTAGAGAAACTAAACGGAACGCTCAAGCACATGCTAAAGAAAATATGCTTGGAACAACCTCAGGAATGGGACAGATATGTTCCAGCGCTGCTTTTCGCGTACCGTGAAGTACCGCAAAATTCAACCAAATTCTCTCCCTTTGAACTTTTGTTTGGTAGGGAAGTGAGAGGTCCAATTCAGGTCCTCAAACAGATGTGGACAGATGATGAAAATGGAAGAAGAAGTACGAACTAGTGCGGAGTATGTTACAGATTTGAAGAACAGGGTGTATGACACCTGCAAACTAGCAAGAGAAAATCTTTCGCTAGCATCTGACCAACAGAAGAAGTATTTTGATAGGCACACCAAAGGAGAACAGTCAAAGCAGGCAGCAAAGTATTAATCCTAGTGCCTGAAAGGCACAATAAACTACAGCTAACATGGCAGGGACCATACCTTGTGACAGAAAAGGTAAACCAAGTAGACTATAAAGTAGATGTGAAAGGAAAGGAAAAAAAACTATTCCACATCAATTTGCTGAAAGAATACCTCGAGAGAGGAAAAGACAAAGATGTGGCAGTAGTAGTCAGTGAAGACTATACTGCAGGGGATGATGCGAGGGATTGTTTCAGCAGGACTCAAGCAATCCCCATGTTACCACTCACTGAAACAGAAACTTACAAAGATGCGGTCATCAATGACAGTTTGACTGCTAAGCAGAAGCAAGCACTTAGGGAGTTCACAGCAAGACATAAAAAGGTACTCACAGATCTGCCTGGAAAAACAGATCTGGAGACTTGTGAGCTGAGACTAAGTCAAGATAAACCCGTGAGAGTGAAAACATATCCTCTTCCACATTCTAAGATAGACACGATTAAAGATGAAGTGAAAAGCATGTTAGCCATGGATGTCATAGAACCAACAGTTTCATCCTACAATGCGCCCATAGTCCTAGTACAGAAGAAGGATGGAAAAGTGCGTTTCTGTATTGATTACAGAAAATTGAACGCAGTAACTATCTTTGACGCTGAACCGATGCCAAACACTGATCAGCTCTTTGCCAAGTTGAGTAAGGCGAAGTATTTCAGCAAGATAGATTTGTCAAAGGGTTTCTGGCAATTACCCATGAAACTAGAGGATAGAGCAAAAACGGGCATTCTCCCACCCACAGGCCAGTACCAATGGAAACGCATGCCGTTCGGAATGAAGAACGCCAGTGCGGTTACTCAAGGATGATGAGAAAATTATTATTGCCACTTCAGCGTAATGATGTAGAGAAACTTCATGGATGATGTTCTGATCGCCACTGAAACATGGGATCAGCATGTAGAAGCGCTAGAAGCAGTATTCACCAGACTAGGAGAGACAAACCTTACGGTCAAACCTAGCAAATGTCACTTAGGGTTTGAGGAATTGTCCTTTCTTGGTCATCAAGTAGGGAAGGGAGTGATGCTACCAGAAGATGAAAAGGTAGAGAAAATAAAAAGTGCTGAGCGTCCCAAAACTAAAACAGAAGTCAGAGCATTTTTGGGTCTTGCGTCATACTACCGAAAATTCGTACCAAACTTTGCGGAGTTAGCTACCCCGCTGACTGACAAATCTCACCAAAAGGGTCAGTCCGACCCAGTCCGATGGAGTGACAAATGTGAGAAAGCTTTCAACACGCTCAAAGACAAATTGATCAGTTCACCCATTCTAAGACTTGCTGACAGTGACAAACCATTTGTTCTCAGGACAGATGCAAGTGACAAAGGGTTAGGTGCAGTCCTGCTACAAGAACATGACGAGCAGCTCATGCCAGTAGCTTATGCTAGCAAGAAGCTTAGTTCAGCCGAACAAAAATACGCGACGATAGAAAAGGAATGCCTGGCAATTGTTTGGGCCATAAAGAAGTTTGAGGTGTATTTGTATGGCCGGCAGTTTGATCTACAGACAGACCATCAGCCCCTCCAGTATTTGGAGAAGAATAAAACAGAGAATGGAAGGCTGATGCGCTGGGCTATTCAGCTCCAAGGACACGACTTCAGGGTACGGGTCATTCCTGGGAAAGAAAACATTGGCGCCGACTACCTGAGTCGCGCGTTCTAATGTTTCCATGTAACAGAATGTGTGCTGACGTAGCCAACAAGTTTGAAGTTGTCCCATGGAATCTAAATGTTGATTCTGCCAGTCTATGTAGTCTCAGGAATAACTCGGAAAATTTGGCCTCATTGACTTGTGCCTTACGACTACTGGTGATGGTGGTCAATGACACGTTCTCTAGTAGTGGACTACAAGAAGGTACTGTCGGAGTAGGGTATGGAAGCTAGGGGTACCAAGGATGTGGTAGAGCTTGCCATGCTGGTGTTATTGTACTAGTAGTCAGTGGCGGCAATGTAGCTGCTGTGAGCCGCGAAACAGCGTGTTTAGTGTTTGTTCCAGGATAGGAACGTGAATAACTGCGCACATGGGATAGTGCAGACTCAGTTATTTAATCTTCGGGTTGTGCTTCAGCGAAGCAAAACTTCGAGGTCTGCAAATTTTTGTGACGGGTACATTCTAGAGCACGAAAAGAGACAAAAAAGAAATTGGGAAGAGATGGCTGACCGACAGAACTTTGTTCGAGCTAAATCATAGTACACGCAGTGAGAACAGTAGGGGTCGAAGTTGTTCCGAGTTGTATTTTAATATTGGACCTTCTGTGTCATGTTGTTTTTGGCTTTGAGCAGTTGCAGAAATAGTTAAAGTGTTTAATGTTGAGGAATCATCTTCCTGAGTTGTACATGTGATTTTAAAATTGAATTTTTGATGCACATTTCGGGTTATGAAATTGTGCGGAGGACGGAAGAAAGAGATAGTAATTCCTTCGTTCAGTGGCTTGGGGAGTGCAAGCATGTTTGACGTCACTAGTGACGACTTTCCTTTGAACTGGCCAGCCCTGCGAGCGAGTATGAAGGTAGGCAGTTTGACGTCACAGACTGACGACTTTTGAAGCTTGGCGGTCGAGCTAGACCTACGTACAGCCCTGTGCAGGGCAGGTGGAAATCATGTCACACAGTGACGATTTTCGGATAACACGTCATTCAAGTTGAGTTTAAGTTTGGCGAAAACCTTGAACTTGAAAGGTGGACGTGTTCCACTAGCGGAAACAGAAGAGTGTTTTGATGAGTCAGTTACGATGTATTGTGGATCGAAGACGTTAGCCTTGTGGTGAATGTGCGTTGTTGTAACTTATCGAAAATGGGATTTTCGACTTAAGGTGGGGGGGTGTTGTCAGACACCAAGCACATCTCCTCATCGGCTAACCCATTGACCCACATTTTATTTGGAACACAATTCTAAATTATTGGTGTCCTTCATAATTTAGCTATATTACATCATAGAGATGTCCATAGTGACCGATGGGTTATGATTGGCAGGATAGACTCTCTCCTGTCCTCTCATTGGTCACTATGAACACAGATCAGCGCGACGCTAGGCAAAAGGCTGGAAACCGTTGCAGTTCCATTAAGCCCATGCAAGAGGCAACAAGGCGCGCAAGCTCCCTGGAGTGTTTCGACCACTACCATCCGTAGGATCACCGTCAGTGGTCCATCCCCTCCTGACCATATCACCCTGGTGAGGTCCCAGTCCACGCCAGAAACATCCAGGCAGACCTCATCAGCTGGTAGAAAGCAGGAGGATCGAACTAGCCGGCGGTGGGCCGGCGGGTTGCCAGCCTACGAGGGTCGCGCTCCCGGGAGACACATAGCGGAGAAGGAACAGCAAAAGACGTCACGGCGTTGACGTAGGCGTGACGCTTGACGCCCCTTTTTATTCTACAGAAATTTTCATGTAAGAACTATTTCTTACCTAACACTGTCGCTACCTGCTCCTCGCGCGATCGTGTCGTATCATTGACTCAAGATGATGATTAGTATAGTGAATTTATAAATTGTTTGTTAGAAATCATGTCAGATGAGTGATCCGATAATTGAGGCCCGTGCAGAAGATATTCTGCGGTGTTTGTGCTGTCTTGTATGCTGTATCTTTATTTCTTTTCTGACCCGTTCCTCATTGTATACGTGTGTCGTGATTGAAGAGATGTGGATTGGGTGCGTTGATGCACTGGCTCTTTGAACGATTCAGATTTTATTGTGAGAAGCAGAATATGTAGTATCTGGACGATGTTAAATTCAGATTTGAAGTGTTGAATTATAAAGAAAATTTGTACATGAATGCAAGAGCGAAATTGTGAAGCGCATAGGAGTGCATGTGTGTAAGTTCATAATTATTGTACTTTTTAATATGGAAATAGTGAATGATGTCGATGTACCACCTGTAACACGTATTAGGAGGGATTGGTTACTCTCTGTGTCTGCAGGTGGGGTTTGTTTTTTTGATCTTCTATTTCCTTGTTCCTGACGGATCTTTCTCCCTTGTACGTCACCCTGTTCCGGGCCGTCTCGGAGGAGCGTCCGGAGCTTCGCAAGATCTGTACAGCACATGTTTGTGTTTCACCTTGCAAGTGATTTGCTGTGACACGCGAGCCTGGCAGCTGAACCGTGAGAGAGTCAGCACTACACTTTAAAAGACTATCGAAAGTGACTCTGTAGTACAAGGGAAGGACTGAATCCGTCAGAAAACACTCTACACAACTTAACCTATAGTCTGTTTTTATTTGCAATTCTTCATAATTATTATTCTTTTGTTTCATTAATCGTATTAATAAATTGTTTGGATGTGTTTTAACTCTTTAGTTTGTGAATGGACTGAAAGAGAGGGCACGGCGGGACATAAAAAAAAGGGAGAACTTTAACATCTGTGTCAGGCGACCCCTGGACACACTTAACCTGACCATTGGGGGCTCGTCCGGGATGTTGGATATCTGAACATCTTATCCATCCCACGTTTAGGCCGTCTCAACCGCCTCTCATTTCAGTTCATTCGCGGGAGGTTGGGTGGTGCCCGTAAAAGATCGTGCACGGCATCACCAACTCCTATCGGATTCACGACTAAAGACGGTCGAACCACACGCCTCTCAATGTATACTGAATATTTGTTCATTGTGCAGCTCACGCACAGAATTAGGAAAGTTGTGACCGGTCCAGATCAGGAGGAAACCCCACTTGAAGAGAAGAGTGTCGATACAGAAGCACTGTATCGTAGTTAGTGTAGAGAGGTGTTTATCACCTTCATTGCGCTGCTGAGACAGCAAGTTAAACTTAGTACCCGGAGCAAAACTGTAGAAGAGAATTAGCATTCCAACTCTCAAGAATTAAGTTGTCGTGGCTATTCAAGATCCATTTACCAAGTAGTGAGGGTAAGTCATAAGAGAGAGTGACGTAATTTCAAGTTCACGTAAATTGTAATTTGTCGTCACCTGCTAATCCTTGGCAGTAACCTTTAGAGTTTATACATGCCTGCGGCAAGAAAAAAACAAATCTAAAAAAACCAAGGGTGACCTACAGAAATAGAAACCATGGATTATTTGCAAAATACAAAACTGAAGGTGAGTCTCTAGGGCTTAAAGGTAAGGATCTGGCAGACTACGTTAAAGATATGCGCGAAGCGGCAGAACGCGAGGCTCAGCGGGGGAAATGGATGCAGCTGAGCGTGAAGAACAGCGCAAGCTTGATGCGGCTAAGCAAGAGCGCGAAGCAGCTGAACGTATGGCAGAAACGTGAATCTGCAGAACGTCTGCAAAGACACAAAATCGAAGCAGACATAGAAATGAGAAGAATTGAAGCGGAAGAAAAAATACGCCAGTCGATGTCAAACACTAGCGCTACTTCCAATGCAGCAACAACGGCGGCGCGAAATTCAAGTTACCATTTTTAGAAGACAATGATGACGTAGATGTATATTTTTGACACAATTTGAGAGAATTGCAGATCTGAATGGATGGCCGAAAGAAGAGTGGGCCATTTCGACTCGCACCCCTACTGAAAGGCAAAGCCAGAGAGATTTATGTTAAGATTCCGAGGGAGTCTATGAATGATTTTTGAATACATGAAAAAACACTCTGTTCAAAAGATGTCACCTCTCTTCTAGCGAGTACAGAAAGAGGTTTCGAACAGCTAGGAAGGAAGCTCAAGAAGACGTAAGAATGTTTGGGGACAGGTTGTGGATACCTACCTGACTAGAGATGGATAGATCTCTCAGGCAAAAAGGAAAAAAGATTTTGGCTGAAATGCTTATTTTGGAGAAATTTGGTCGAAGCGTTGTCCGCCGACCAAGCACATTACGCGTACTCCGTGAAAAAGCAGGTCACGAACAAAGACGAAGCAATAAAAGCTGCGGAAGCGTTCGACGTTAAAATATCCGTACCGAAGAAAGAAACAGCCCGAGACCTGCCGCGGAAACGTGCAGAATTGTCCGTCTTTCACGGGACAATCACGAGAATCGGTAAGGACCGCAGCGTTTTCACCGATCATGGTGGGTGAACAAAGAACCGCGTAGTGTGGAGAGAAAAGCCTAAACCTGAACAAGTAAACGGTAGCTGTAGAAGGGAAAGGTTCTAACTCTGAAGGACGCGTGAAAACTTCCACCGGGATTTTGGACACGCGCCGTATTCGGTGTGTATAAATGTAGGTCCGCCTTGGCTCGATACAGTAAAGAACTGAAAGGCAGCAGCCCGTTCAATACACTAACTGCAGAACGTTAATCGCGATCCTTGAAAGTCACCACTCCCTTTGCGAGGACTGTCGAACCAAATTTATTTCCATTCGAACTCCACAATTGCTACGTGTATTTAAGTGTACCGA
>JADBJO010006140.1:0-10000 GCA_016801955.1 Conus betulinus
AAGGCCTGGCGCAGCACCCTCCTCACAAGGCGCCTGAACAGGGCGGTCCTTTCCTCCTGGGAAAGAGCAACAGGTGGCTGGAGAACTGCCTCACAGACAGCAGACGGCTTGGGTGGACTCCCCCTCCCGGAAGAGCATAGATAGCAGGAGGAGAACTGCCTCACAGACGGCAGACGGCTTGGGTGGACTCCCCCTCCTGGAAGAGCATAGATAGCAGGAGGAGAACTGCCTCACAGACGGCAGACGGCTTGGGTGGGACTCCCCCTCCCAGAAAGCAGTAGGTACTGGGAAGCCGCCATTCACCTGCCAGTACACGGCAGCAGGCTGTGGTGATCCGGCTCAGCCTCAACACGGAAGCAGGATACCCGCTGAAACAACTGTAGGCCACTACTGTAGAGTCACTACTACCCGAGTCATCAAGGGACATAGCTTACTTGGTAAGGCTTAAACTCTCCATCTCCCTCGCTTCCTTCCCACTTGGACATGAAGGTGACTCCTTATATTTCCGAATGCACCCCCCGTTGCTAGACCCATTACCGGACGACCCTTACCACAGCAGTAAAGCAATATTCACCCTGAGCCAATGCACGTTATTACATATGAAATTAGGTATCACACCCAAATATGGGGAAACGAAAATAAAATAAACCCAAACAACTCCAATGCGGACTCCATGGGCCCCCTTAGAAAACGCTAAGTAGTCTAGGAAGCGGGCGATTTCACAAGGAGATGTCTTCACATAATAACCAGTAGTAATGAACATCTCTCTACAAAAACATATCGAATCCCAGGTGGATCAATATTCTTATGAGGTAATAGTCTCCCGGCCCCAATCCCTCACATTCTTACCCCTCCTTGCACGGTCAAATATAAACCATACCAAAAAAAAAAAAATTTGCTCGCCAAAATTTCCATCCATCCCCCCCCTCCCCCTCTCTCATGTCATCTCTTGTCAGTTAACCCAGTTCATATTCCTTATCATGCCAACATAATCACACTTCATACAATATTACATCCTGCACACCATCCATTCTTTATCTACCGACTGCTAAGCCACTCGCCTTAACTTTACCTCTCCCTTCTTCCTGACTACTAAAATTCGTAATGGGACTGCCTCCCCACAACCTAAGGTATCTTTCTCCAACCCTGTATTGTCACAATTTTACATATCCCCGTACGTGTGAGGACTGTCACTTGCTCTACAGAAAAACCCTTGAGCGCTTGTTCACACTCACACGTCAAAGATACAGTCTGCACGCGCACACGACACCCGCGTCGAGAACCATGACTCTTAACGAAAGTGAAAGGACACCAATATAACTTGAATGGTCACGACCTTACCTGGTATAAACCACTCACCCACATATCGGCCTTGGCCCTACTGCACAATTAACCGATTCCAAGGCTGTGCAGGGCAACTCCGAAGTCGTTACTCAACTTCAACGCACTACTACTATTTACAACTGAAAATTGAGCACAATCACCACACCCCTTTATGATTCACGCAGACACATCTGCACCTGATCATATTATGATCCTCAACAAAATGCAACCTCAAATTGCCCTCTTATTGAACCGACTGAAATTAACATGAGCTAGCAACACTCAATATCTGCCTCACCGTCCATCAATGGGTTATTATATCGAACCCAAATTGTTTAGTCAAACTGTCCCATGACAACCGAACTCCGGAATCACTATGTACGATACTTACAAGGTAGACGGAAAAGAGGTGACAAAAAAACGACTGACAACAAATTTCAACCACACGAAACCAAGACGACATCATACCAGACAACCATTATACGCAACGAACACAATACCAACTAATCACAACATGAGACAACTACAGTACAACTCGACCATAATACAAGACAACACGACAAACCACAACACCACGAACATAACAGATCACCAACCTGGACTGACAGATGAGCAACCACACCAGTTCTGCACCTGGCTGAAAGTGGCTGCCAACAAGGACGACACAGACTCGGCACAGGCCAAGGGCGCACCAACCCCACGAGGACCTGGCCCTAACTATGACTTGAAGTCACTCAGCACGAACTAACGGCGCTCCCACCGTAACTACAAGGAGCACGTCCACCCCGACGAACACCAGGGACCGAAGTGGAGCTACCCCAACGCATTCCGCCCTGGTCGGAATCATGTGAGCCTCACTCACGACACAAAGCGACCATTGGTCAGAACAGTGTATCCCTCCGCAGAGCTGACACACCTGACCAACGGACTAGTAGTTGTTGCTCGTGCAACAACACGGCATTTTACAACAACAACTCACTGATTTGACAACACAGCAACTGCCGATATCCAGCCCCGCCCTCTCTGGTGTCGAACCAAGGCAACAAAGGGTAACAGTCGGAAACGAAAACATCTTCCTCCTTCCACTCCCTGAATAAATGAAGACTGGAAGGTAAGAATATTGTATGTCCTACTTTCCTCGCCCCCCCTACCTAGCCTAATCTTCCTACCTAACCCCGAGGAACTTAGCCTAACCCCCCACTAACTAAAACCCCAAATTTTACACACGCGCGCGCACACGCACACACATATACACACACGCGCACACACGCACGCTCGCACGCATACGCGCACATGCTCTCTATCTTGAACCACCACGCTGAAGACGTGGACGTGCTGGTTCAGTACCGCCGGTCGGTGACATGCGTTAACAGCATACATATATGTATATATTGTTTGGTTTGCAGCAGAGTTCACATTAGCTGCAGGTTGTGAGTCCGAGTTCCTGTGGTGAACTCTAACTGACCTCTAGTGAACTCGGACTCACAACCTGCAGCTAATGTGAACTCTGCTGCAGTGAGCTCGAACTCACGACACATCCAACCAGCAGCTCCCTTTGTTGCTTCAGTTGACTAATGAAGACTGGTTGTGGCCCAGCTGAAATATTTCAGTAAGTGTGAACTTATTAGACTCTGAGTACAGATAATCTATTCTACTTAAGCCTGCACTTGTTTTCAAACAACTACTAATTTGTTCAAGTTTTGCTGGTCATTCAGAAGGAGATTGCACCTCTTAGGAGATGCAAGTAAAGGCTGTTCTCTGTACAGATCTTGGCTGTTGTCAGTACTTGCGTGACTGACGATGCTTGGGTAATGAAACATTTGAGCTGACCACTCTGACTGTTGTCACCTTTTGACCTCCCTTGCATCCGTAAATGGATCCTCAAGCATCGGCTCAAAAACGGGAGGGGAGAGGAATAAAACGAGAACACAAGATAAGGAAATTATATCATAAATATGAAACCCTTCATAAGCCAGCATGTGCAAAACATCGCAATCCCTCTTGAAAAAAGATCTATTCATATTGCCTTCTCCGAGGCCTTTCGTCCACTGGATCGGAGTCATCAGGAAGACACGGCTGATTGTGTCTGTGCTCCCTTGGCGTGAGATGGAGACACACCACAGTCCATAATTCTGTGGTGTTCTCACCACCAAGGGTTCAAAACAAAAATCCAACTGCACCCTAAAGCAGCCATCGAAGGGAAAAAAATAATGAAACAAAAAGAAAGAGTTGCAAGGAAATATATACATATATTCGTTAAAAGAGGAAGTAAAATGAAGAAGTATTTTAAAAAAAACACGCACGCAATACTTATAATACTTCTTCATTTTTATTCATCTTTTAACAGATGTTGCTCCCCAAGTGGTTGAGCATTTTCGAAATATGGAAGGGCATTTTGATATTTATATATATATTTTTTTTTTATATCTATATCTATTTATCTAGATAGATAGATAGATAGATAGATCGATATTGAGAGAGTGGCACTATGCGTCTGTGCATGCATGCGCGCACGTGTGTGTGTATATATGTGTCTGTCTGTCTGTGTGGCACTGTGTGTGTGCGCGAGTGTGTGTGTGTGTGTGTGCGTGTGTGTGTGTGTGTGTGTGTGTGTGTGTGTGTCTGCGCGCGCGCCTCTGTGTGTATATGTGTGTCTGTGAGAGCGTCTGTCGTGTATGTGTCTGTCTCTGTCAGTGTAAATGCGAGATATGACGAAAAAAAAGTTTGGTATCAATGAAAATGTGAATGAGTTCAGTAATATGACTTGTGACATTTTATTTTCTTTTAAATCGTTGGATTTTTTTTTTAATTTTAACTCCTCCTATCCCGTCCCCCTTGCATAATTGAGGAACGCGCGCATGTGAACTGCATATTCATTTATTCATCAAACTATCTATGCATTGATTTGTTTGTTTGTTTGTGTGTTTATTGATTGATTTATGTTCCTGTTGTAGTGAGACGATATACATATTGTGTAGCCGATCTCAGATCAGTTTGCTTCCTTCCTGGCACTGTGTGGCCTTGACCTTGTTGCCCAGACGTTGCCGCACACGCTGAATCTGGACGTGTCTGCGTTGTTCCAAGGCCATGTTCATGACGTGGAGGACAGGCATCAACGCCACGGTGACGGGGCAGCGCAAAGGCGGTCACAGCTGAGCGCACTTCGTCAGGCGGGGACCGCTGTGCGGGCAGCAGCAGCAGCAGCAGCAGCAGCAGAACACGCCACCAGGAACCAGCTGCAGGCGTGAGCGCCAGAGATGCTGATGGTGCGGCGGGCAGAGTTCAGCTGGCGCGATCTCTGGGAGTCGGCCAGGAAGACCACGGGGTCGAGATGAACGGCGATGTAGATGTAGACCTGGCCCGTCGTCGTCAGCACCATCAGCGACGTGTTCAGCACGACCACGACTTGTGAGGTCTGGTGATGCGTGTGTGGGTCGCCAGTCAGGGGAAAGAGGACGCACAGAGCCGTCTGATGCTGTGGGGTGGAGGCAAAGACATGTGGCGTGGTGGGAGAGAATCAAACCCACGACCCAACACAACGCGCTAGAGGCCATCACTCGTCTTTTGCCCCACAGTTGTAGGTCACGGCTGGCCAGGTGAAGGCAGTGGTCCGCTGTCAGACACGCCATGAGGAAGGTGGACACCTGTGTGGGACAGCAGGTAGAGAACGCCGCACAGGGAACACCAGGGGCTGTACCTCCACCATCTGTCTTCCCACAGGTAGTGACCTCGGAACAGCTGGTCCGCAAGACACACACCTGACAGGTACAGGCCCATCACCAGACTGGACACTAAGAGCTGACACTCAAACGCGGTGCTCCTTGCTCTGGTCACTTGGGATTGGTACAGGTGGAACAGGAGAGTGGAAAAGCTGCAGGCTAGGGCTACAGTGGCCAAGGCAGCGGTCACAGCTCGCAGTGAGGTCGAACCCAGCAGACTGTGACAGGAGGAGAAGAGAGGAGGAGGGGAGTGGCAGTGCTTGAGGTGGAATCCTGCAGGCAGGTTCTGAGGACAGCACAGTGTGGGGAGGTCGGTGTACACAGAGCGCAGTTTGGGGAGGGAGGTGAGCCAGTGACGGGGGAGGTGGTGCAGGACACAGCCCGTCACGTCCAGTGTCTGTAGCTGTGGTGTGGGCAGTCGGCCAGTCACCTGCCGCACACCGCTCTGTGACAGGTTCAGGACGGTCAGTGAGGGGAACACCTTCAACATGTCGGCAGACAGGTGAGGCACGTGCACTTCCGACAAGTGCAGGACGTGCAGGGCAGGGAAGGGGTGCGCCCCTGATGACCTGTTGCCTCCCAACACTCCAGTCAGCGGGTTCCCTGTCAGCAGCAACACCTGCAGATTCTCTGTCTGTCTCAGCTGCTCCAGGGTCACTGCATGGAGCTGGTTGTGGCTCAGATCCAGAATGATTAAGTTGGGCAACCGAGGGAGGCAGAGCGTGGTGACGTCACACCGCTGTAGAACCAGGAACACCAGCATCGTGTTGTTCCACAAACGCTCAGGCCTCTGCCCGCTGTCGCTGGCATCCAGGTAGCGCACGTCAGGGTGTTCTCCATAAGACTGACCTGCCGTCTGCACCGAAAGGACAGGCCCTGGCACGTGCAGCCCGCGGGACACAGGTGATGGCAGAAGGCCTCATCGTCCTGCCACTGGCAGTGCCTGACCTCGTCACACAGGTGCTCAGGGTGCAGACACATGCGGGAATTCCGGCACCGGTGAAAACCTGGACAGGTGAAGTGTTCACAGTCCACCTCGTCCTCCCTGCCCGGGCAGTCGTCCACAGCATTGCACAGCACAAAGACAGGCAGACAGTAACCATCCCCTGGACACTGGAAGTGGGTCTGTGGACATACGGAGACCTTGCTCGTGTGGTGGTCATCCACGGACGTGTTCATGGGAACGATGAACGGTACGCCAAGAAGTAGCTTGGAGTAACGCACCTCGGCAGGGGGAAAGGGGAGGTTTGAACTGTCCCCGGCGAAAGGATTCCATCTGTCTGTAGAGCAAACTTTCTGTGCTTGAAAGGCAGCCCACCTCATCAGCCAGATTGAAGCAGTCTTCTTCAAAGTTGCACCAGCCGTGGTGAGAGAAACACTATATTTATGTCAGACATAAAGCGTATATCGTTTTAAACATCTGTTCATGGTTGTTAGTCGCGGAATACATGATACGGTAGAGAAGCTGGTAATCTATCTATCTATCTCTCTCTCTCTCTCTCTCTCTCTCTCTCTCTCTCTCTCTCTGTGCGCAATGCTTTTTTTCTTGTTCTGTCCTGTTTGACTTTAACACAAGAAAATTGGATGACAGACAGTACCTTCAGCACTTAGTATTCTGTCGATAGTTAGGCATTTCGGTCTAGTCTGAGTTTGTTTGTTTGTTTGCTTTTTTTTTTGTTGTTGTTGTTGTTGTTGTTGTTTGAATAACTGATGAATACTTTTGTACTTTTGTCAGACAATCTTAATTAGCAGTGACGCTTTCGGGGGAGAGAGAGAGAGAGAGAGAGAGAGAGAGAGAGAGAGAGAGAGGCTAAAATGTTTTTCTGTTTTACACACACACACACACACACACGCACGCACGCACGCACGCACGCATGCATGCACACACACACACACACACACACACACACACACACACACACACACACACACACACACACACGCACGCACGCACACACACACACACACACACACACCCACACACACACACACACACATCTGTAGAATGTCATCTTATTTCACATAGCTGTACTAAGTTTACATGTGTAAAATTGAACATCAGATGTCACATGTTGAGTGAGGGGGGGGGGGGGGGGGGGAGTAATCCCCTGCTCTCACGTCGACGGACTTTCGATTACCTCTCCACGTTGGTGCGCGTCAGTGTCACAATTACCGGCCAAGTGACGACAGCTCTTCATAGGACGGACATGATAGGCTCCTGGAAGGGACATTCTCACTCCTGCTCAGTCCACGACTAGGTAGTTACTGTCACAGCACGTTAGTGTCACAATTACCGACTAACTGATGACAACTCTTCCTGGGGTGGACATGATAGGCTCTTGGAAGGAACATTCTCACTCCTGCTCAGTCCACGACCAGGCAGTTACTGTCACAGCCGGGGTTCGACTGGTGGTATCATGGGTGTGTTGGATGAGAAGCGGAAGCATTGAACACTTGCTGATTCGGCAGCATTCGAGCATCTGTTCATGATGCGATTGTGAAGATCGCTCTCACCGTGTGGACTTTCAGAGCTGGCGCTGCCACAGAAGCTCATGTATGATGTGCCCTTGTCATGTCACCTACCTACCTGACCACTGCTACCCCACTGAATGTCAGCATGTTGGGGGCTGGTACGAACGGAAATCCTCATCACTGCCATCAGCACATGTCACCTACCTGACAACTGCTCGACAGTGAATGTCAGCATGTTGAGGGCAGGGCTGGTACGAACGGAAATCCTCAACACATGCCACCTACCTGACCACTGAGGGCAGGGCTGGTACGAACGGAAATCCTCATCACTGCCATCAACACATGTCACCTACCTGACAACTGTGGGTAGGGCTGGTACGAACGGAAATCCTCAACACATGTCACCTACCTGACCACTGAGGGCAGGGCTGGTACGAACGGAAATCCTCATCACTGCCATCAACACATGTCACCTACCTGACAACTGTGGGTAGGGCTGGTACGAACGGAAATCCTCATCATTGCCATCAACACATGTCACCTACCTGACAACTGCTTGACAGTGAATGTCAGCATGTTGAGGGCAGGGCTGGTACGAACGGAAATCTTCAACACATGCCACTTACCTGCCCACTGAGGGCAGGGCTGGTACGAACGGAAATCCTCAACACATGTCACTTACCTGACGACTGAGGTCAGGGCTGGTACGAACGGAAATTCACCACAACACATGTCACTTACCTGACAACTGAGGTCAGGGCTGGTACGAACGGAAATCCACCACAACACATGTCACTTACCTGACAACTGAGGGCGGGGCTGGTACGAACGGAAATCCTCATCACTGCTGTCAACACATGTCACCTACCTGACCACTGAGGGCAGGGCTGGTACGAACGGAAATCCTCATCATTGCTGTCCACACATACCACCTACCTGACTACTGTGGGCAGGGCTGGTACGAACGGAATCCTCATCACTGCCATCAACCCATGTCACCTACCTGACCACTACTGCCACAGTGAATGTCAGCATGTACAGGGCAGGGCTGGTACGAACAGAAATCCTCATCACTGCCGTCAGCGCAGTCCACACGAGAATCACACACCAGCGTGAACGCCACGCGCTGCTTCTCCCCTTCACAGAGAAAGGACAGAGGAAATGACGTCACCGGCGCCTCACACCAGGAGGAGGCAGGGGAATCCCACGTGGTGTCTGTGACGTCGTCCCTGGCCCAACAATCGGCGCTGACGTCACAGGCTAAAAAGGTGAAAGTCCAGTGCTGGTCAGGGCATCGAGTGAGAGGCAAGTCTGGACGAGGGAAGGCGGGGATGTCCGTGACATTTCCAAGGCGTGGTAAGAGAGAAACCCGTTTCTGTCCCAGCTGGCGTTTAAAGGTAGGGGCCAGTTCACATACATAATGTATAGGTAGTCTGTGTTTGCAGTTGCTCAAAATGACGAATTCATCATAGATAGCCGTCAGTCTGCCACACAAAGGAGGGTACTGGTCTGTGTGCACACAGACATAAAGATATCTCAATGCTGCACAATTGAAATTCGCGATGCAAAGTCCTCTAGGTATTTTTTTATGACTAGTAGATAAGTTCTACAAATTAGCTCCAATCCCTCGTTTAAAAAAAAAAAGAAAATAGATACACAATAGGTCTGAAGTAAACAGATCAGTGCAATACATGCACTATGAGGTCTGAAGCCAATCCGATTAGTGCAATACATGCACTATCAGGTCTGAAGGCAATCCGATTAGTGCAATACATGCACTATCAGGTCTGAAGCCAATCCGATTAGTGCAATACATGCACTATCAGGTCTGAAGGCAAAACGATTAGTGCAATACACGCACTATCAGGTCTGAAGGCAAACAGAGCAGTGCAATACATGCACTATCAGGTCTGAAGGCAAACCGATTAGTGCAATGCATGCACTATCAGGTCTGAAGGCAAACAGAGCAGTGCAATGCATGCACTATCAGGTCTGAAGGCAAACAGAGCAGTGCAATGCATGCACTATCAGGTCTGAGGGCAAACAGAGCAGTGCAATACACGCACTATTAGGTCTGAGGGCAGATTAGTGCAATACATGCATTATCAGAAGTGACAACAACATCCAGTCCTGATATCTGTCTCCTTTAAAAGGTCATGAAATTGGCGAAGGCTCCCCCCCCCCCCCCCCCCCCCCCCCCCCCCCACACACACACACACACACACTCTGTCTGTCTGTCTGTTTCTGTTTCTGTTCTCTCTCTCTCTCTCTCTCTCTCTCTCTCTCTCTCTCTCTATTCTCTCTCTCTCTCTCTCTCCTGTCTGTCTGTCTGTCTCTCTCTCTCTCTCTCTCTCTCTCTCTCTCTCTCTGTTGTCGTTAGGTCTTGCTTTTGTCTTGTGACTCGTTTGTCCACGTTTCTCTGGGCGGTTCGCTAACATTTATTTACGATTTGTTTAGATTTCCGTCTGCATTCGTCTCACTTTACA
>JADBJO010006140.1:15000-25000 GCA_016801955.1 Conus betulinus
TCAGCGCAGTTTAGTTTGTTTCTACTGTACAAGAACATATTGATTATACACAGCGCAGTTTGGTTGTTTCTACCGTACAAGAATATTTTGATTATGCACAGCGCAGTTTCGTTGTTTCTACTATACAAGAACATTTTGATTTCAACAGCGCAGTTTCTATTGTTTCTACTATACAAGAACATTTTGATTATGCACAGCGCAGTTTCATTGTTTCTACTATACAAGAACATTTTGATTATACACAGCGCAGTTTCGTTGTTTCTACTATACAAGAACATTTTGATTATACACAGCGCAATTTCGTTGCCTCTACTATACTAGAACATTTTGATTTTACACAGCGCAGTTTCGTTGTTTCTACTACACAAGAACATTTTGATTATACACAGCGCAGTTTCGTTGTTTCTACTATACAAGAACATTTTGATTATACACAGCGCAGCTTCGTTGTTTCTACTATACAAGAACATTTTGATTATACACAGCGCAGTTTCTTTTTTTCTACTATACAAGAACATTTGATTATGCACAGCGCAGTTTCATTTTTTCTATTATACAAGAACATTTTGATTATACACAGCGCAGTTTCATTGTTTCTACTCTACAAGAACATTTTGATTATACACAGCGCAGTTTCATTTTTTTCTACTCTACGAGAACGTTTTGATTATACACAGCGCAGTTTCATATTTTATACTATACAATAACATTTTGATTATACACGGCGCGGTTTCATTTTTTCTACTCTTCAAAAACATTTTGATTATACACAGCGCAGTTTCATTTTTTTCTATTATACAAGAATATTTTGATTATACACAGCGCAGTTTCTTTTTTTTTCTACTACACAAGAACATTTTGATTATACACAACCTGGTTTGCCTGAAACTGCATCTGAACTCAGACAACATGCTGGTGGTTTCTGACACAAGATCAAAGATAATAATGAAGTCGTTGTATTTGGATTTTTCATGGAAGACACCCAGCCACATTTTGATTACCAGCCGAAACTCTTCATTCACACAAACATGCACACATACATACATACATACACAGACAGACAGACAGACAGACAGACAGAAGTATTCCTCAACGCACACGTTCAAATTCTTATTAACTATGCGTCCACCTTATGAGATAATTCTGGTGAAACTAATTTGAAACAAACAAGTTGTCTACATTAAAGAGCTATAGAGATAATACAGCTGAAATCTTTTACTCTGAGATGGGGGGTGATTACAAAACATTGAATATACTACCGTTTAATGATAGACTGTGCTTCAACAAATGTTTATGTATGTTACAATGTACTGAATGGAATAGCTCCAAAGAAAATCATCCAAAACTTTGTAATCAATTAAAATAGACACTCACACAAGCGTTTCATTACCAGACCCCGCAACAATCTCTACAAATCAAAGTTTTGTATATTCTGGAGGAACAACATGGAACAATTTGGCATCTTCTTTAAAATCATGTCCTTCGAAAGTAACATTTAAAAGAGCTCTTAAAGTGGATATGATGGAAAAAAATATCGAACGATTAATGCCTACTCTATTGCCGAATCTCTCTCTCTCTCTCTCTCTCTCTCTCTCTCTCTCTCTCTCTCTCTCTCTCTCTCTCTCTCTCTCTCTCTCTCTCTCTCTCTCTTCTCTCGTATATGATGTGTCATATTATGTTTATTACGATAATCATTGAAATTTTGTACATTGCTTTGATAGAATTATGATCATTAGGGTGTGCTAGTTACTTGAATTGTTTTGTGCATTTTCTTCATAATGCGTTGATACATGATTTTGTCTCTTTGTGTTTTTTTTCTTTATAATTACGATTACTTTTGTGAGGACAGAATGAAAAAAGCTGTAAAGCGTATTCTTTAACCCTTTTCTTTCAATAAAAATAATTTTGACTTGACTTGACAGACAGAAAGACTCACAGAAGCAAGCAAGCAAGTGCACACACACACACACACACACACACACACACACACACACACACACACACACACACACACACACACACACACACACTTGCACAGTTTCAGTGTGGTCCTTGAAGACCAATGTATGTCGGGTGAAAACACGTCTCTGAAACACAATCAAGATATCAATGACCTTGACAATGCCTGTCCTCAACACGTTGCAGTGAAAGATATTAACGCCCTTGACATTGCCTGTCCTCAACACGTTGCAGTGGAAGATATCAATGCCCTTGACATTGCCTGTCCTCAACACGTTGCAGTGGAAGATATTAACGCCCTTGACATTGCCTGTCCTCAACACGTTGCAGTGGAAGATATCAATGCCCTTGATATTGCCTGTCCTCCACAGTGGAAGATATTAACGCCCTTGACATTGCCTGTCCTCCACACGTTGCAGTGGAAGATATCAATGCCCTTGACATTGCTTGTCCTCAACACGTTGCAGTGGAGATATCAATGCCCTTGACATTGCCTGTCTTCAACACGTTGCAGTGGAAGATATCAACGCCCTTGACATTGCCTGTCCTCCACACGTTGCAGTGGAAGATATCAATGCCCTTGACATTGCCTGTCCTCCACACGTTGCAGTGGAAGATATCAATGCCCTTGACATTGCCTGTCCTCACGTTGCAGTGGAAGATATTAACGCCCTTGACATTGCCTGTCCTCAACACGTTGCAGTGGAAGATATTAACGTCCTTGACATTGCCTGTCCTCAACACATTGCAGTAAACAAACTCTCTCTCTCTCTCTCTCTCTCTCTCTCTCTCTCTCTCTCTCTCTCTCTCTCTCTCTCTCTCTCTCTCTCTCTCTCTCTCATGCAGTCCAAAACTCTTTTGATTATGAACAGATAATGTAAGTTCTTCTCATGTACTATTCTTAAACTCTCTTTTCTTTCTAACACATCTCTTACATACGCATTTTTATCATTCTTCTCCTGAGTGCTTCAAAATATTCTCAACAGTGCACGCACGATTTTTTTTCTTGTTCAGATTCAATTCTTCGTCGAACTACCCATCTCTTATTCAGTCTGTTTCACCTTCAGTTTTCTTTTTTTTCTTTTTTCTTTCTTTCTTTCTTTTCTTCCATGCACGAGCACTTGTTCTTACACACAATCAGTAAACACATTAAACGCTTCATTAATATTGATATCCGTCAACTCTCAGGCATTTTTTTTTATTTTAATCCATACGGATTTTCAGCTTCACAGAGTTTGACAGAAAAGACCCGGCTGTTCTGTCCATTCCGCACAACCTTTTCAGTTAAATGTATCTCCTTATCGTCATTTCTCATCAAAACATTCTGAACCGAAAGGATATGATTAAGAGGACTGTGGTCCAAACGGATATAATACAGAGGACAGTGGGTCTGATTCAATACAGTCAACAACACGGATTTCACACGAATGACATACGATATCATAAAAGTCATTAGATAAAACAAGACAAAATGAAATGACATAAGATTTTTTTTTAATGAAAAATAATCACATCCATTTACACCAACATATATATATATATATATATATATATATATATATATATATATATATATATATATATATATATATATATATATATATGTTGCTGGTCGTCATTACATAAACTACTGAGTGGATCAAAGGTAGTGTACATATTTACCACCTATTTTCCGCTATGAAATGAAATAAGATTCTGAAAATAAAACAATCACATCCATTTACGCTAATAAATGTATCACGACCTTGCTGGTCGTCATTACATAAACCATTGAGTGGGTCAAGGGTAGTGCACATATTCATCATGGGAGCCGGAATAGCTCAGTTGGTAGAGCGCCTGACTCGTAATCTTGGTGATCCTGGGGTTGCGGGTTCGAATCTCCGCTGGGGCGTTTCGGTACAGGGGGATTTTTCCCTCGGAGTTAACATTGGTTCTGACTCCATTTCCCATACAGTCCTTCGAATGAGACTATAAACCGAGGTTCCGTGTGTGAACGCACGCATAATATCTTGCACACACGTAAAATCCCATCACCAACTTTCGGAAGAGACGGCCAGTTTGGCCGTTGGTATGGATGACACGTTACACATAGCATGCACCTGCGTGAAAAATGGAAAGAATGAAGGAAGTAAGGAAACTGAGTGAACGATACTGACTGGATGACACGGGAAACGACTGAATGAAGCGCCAGCTGGCAGCTCTTCAGTCGGCACTACCCAGGTAGGCAGCCCGTTGTGTAAACGAGTGTCGCTTGTAAAGCGCTTAGAGCTTGGGCTCTAGCCGAGAATAGGCGCTATATAAGTATTCATTATTATTATTATCACCTATTGTCCGTGAGCGTTTTTCTGTATCTTGAGAGTGACGATCAGAATATTCAGAGCTGTCTCGGAGATGTGCTGTATCACCGTTAACTAGCCCAGGTGGAGAAAGAGTTGAAAGACAGCTGTTCAGATCACACACACACATCATAACATCATCCAGCGTTAGTGACAATCAGCCAGACAATCCTCGTGTATTGTAATCCCGTACTCGTAATGAAGATTACAATTAAAAAAAAAAAAAAGAGGAGAACTTCCTGATGGTATGTGAACGCATGGATATACAACGTCACAAGTATACCTAAAAATTTCCTTTTCAGACAAAACACATAATTTGATACTTCACATCCAAATGAAGTCTGAATGAACAAAACTCCCTTTTTCAAGCAGATCATGCTCCCTGAATGAGGGCCGAAAGAGCTCAGTTGGTAGAGCGCCGGACTTGTAATCCAAGGGTTGCGAGTTCGAATCTCCGCCGGGCCGTTTTGGTACAGGCGGATTTTTCCCTCGGAGATAACATTGGTTCTGACTCCATTTCCCATACAATCCTTTGAATGAGACTATAAACCGAGGTTCCGTGTGTGAACGCACGCACACCTTGCACACACGTCAAATCCCATCACACAACTTTCGGAAGAGAGAGGCCAGTTTGGCCGTTGGTATGGATGACACGTTACACATAGCATGCACCTTCTCCGAAGTCGGAGTATGGCTGCCTTAATGGCGGGATAAAAAAAAACACACAACTACACAAAACTCCACTGCTTGTCTATACAGACAGTGTCCGCTGAAG
Organism: Conus betulinus; assembly: GCA_016801955.1. NCBI lineage: Eukaryota > Metazoa > Mollusca > Gastropoda > Neogastropoda > Conidae > Conus > Conus betulinus. The sequence goes on from JADBJO010006140.1 coordinate 20,071, forward strand.
CATCAGCCTGTGTACGCAGAAAGAAAGAAAGAAAAGCTCCCTGAATTTCTCCCTTTTTTAGCAGGCTGCCGTTAGTCAGCAGAGGAAAGTGAATAATTTGAAGAACTCAGCTGAGAGAAATTAAATTAAAACTCAGCTTTGATAAAAGCTTTGTTGTTGTTGTTGTTGTTGTTGTTGTTGTTGTTGTTGTTGTTGTTGTTGTTTTGTGTTCGTTTGTTTGGTTTTCGGTTTTTTTTTGTTTGTTTGTTTGTTTGTTTTTTGTTTTTTAAAAAGAGGTCACTTGGTTACAATGGAGAAATGGATTGACGACAAACAGTATGTATGGATCCATTCTCAAGATGGATTATATGAAGGATCTCATATTTTTATAATGTAACTCCCTTACCTGTCATGGAGAGTGGAGAGTAGAGAAGCCCTGCTTGGCATGAAATCATGAAAGCAACGTTCCATTGGAGAGACTCATACGGATGCCCTCGACATGCAAGAGTTAAAAGAAAAGAAAGAGCAGACACACTGGCTGGCAAAGCAACGATAAGAACTGATTTACAGCTCGGCCGATCCGATGTGATTAGAAATCTAAAGAATCACCTGAACAAAAAAGACAAAGTCACTATACCATAAAACATCTTTCAGATCTGAACATCAAGAGAGGAAGTGGCCGCACATCCAGACATCAGCAACCAACCAAACATTGCAATAAACTCAAGGCCAATGCTGCGAAGACTCCTAGATATTAGGGCAGACTTTAAGTGGGCCTCTCTAACAACAGACATAACAATCAAACGCATGTAGACTGAGACAAGACTTGGAATCTCTCAGGGACCCCGGTGTATATTGTAGACGTATGTGCGCTAGGGGGTGTCCATTGGTGGTGCAATGCAGGTGTGTAAATTGGAGAGCCCATAGATGTGAGTGTGTGTGCGTTTGGTTGTTGTTGGTGGTGGTGGTGGTGGTGGTGGTGGTGGTGGTGGTGGTGGTGGTGGTGGTGTTAATGTTATTGTTGTTCTTCTTACTATGTCATCTTCTGAACATTCAGTTCCCACATATAAAGGCCTTCACACGCACGCGTGCTCGCACACACACACACACACACACACACGCACACACACACACACACACACACACACACACACACACACACACACACACACACACACACACACGAATCAAATCCTAGCATCAAAGCTCCTAAACTCAATACTATCCATGTGGAGACAAAAAACAATTAGTGAAAATGACAAGAATCAAAATAACAAAACAGAAATCAATATAATCATGTACTGTTACACTTTGTCTTGCCGGAATAAACTATCAGAACTTTGCATTGACCGTAGTCTTCACTGAGATATCCAGTCTGTTCAAAAAGGGTTCACCTACCATGAATTTGGAGACTGGTTGTTTAACCCTGCGTGGCTTGAATCCGCTGAAGCAGTCTGTCTTCTTTGGTCTGGCGTCGTTTCTCCAGCAGCACATTCAGGGTGTACAGAAAAGGGTTGATGGCAGCGTTCAGGGGCAGAACGAGGATGGCCATGGCGACATTGACCTCTCCAGACACAGACGCTCCCTGAGAGGCCAGCAGACCCAGCAGGCCAATGGGGAACCAGCACAGAAAATCGGACATGGCGATGGTCAACAGTCGACGGGCAATGTCCGAGTCTCGTGAGCTCTGTCCCACCCCTGACATCTTGTTGGCCTGCAAGAAATAGAAGATGACGGCTTGCCCCAAGGCAATGATGACGAACAGGATGAAGTTGAGGACAATCATGACAGCAAAAGCGTAATGCTGGCCAGGGAAGGGTTTCCTGGTGACTGGAAGAGGGATGCAGATTCCGGTCTGGTTGTAGAACTCCCAGTGGACACAGCTAGGGAAGAAGGGTACCAGGGTCAAAACGAGGCCTATTACCCAGCATGCACTGCTGGCCAGTTGAGCCTGGCTGCCATGGAAACGCAGAAAGCTGAGCGGTAAGCCCACGACCAGGAAGCGGTCCAGAGTGATGAGACAGATGATGAACGCGGACACTTCGGAAGACAGCAGCGACATGAAGCCTGCAAGCTGACACACCACGCTGTACCTCCATGATACGTCATCCCACACGTACACGTCCTTGTAGAACATGTCAGCCACACCTAGGATGGCTAAATACAACCCCATCAGCACGTCCGACACACAGAGGTGAACTACAAACACGCTGAAACCTGCTGAGCGTCCTTGTCTGAGGGTCAGTAGACGAAACGCCGCGCTGACCAGATTGCCCGCAATAGCTAGTGAGGCCACCAGTGCTAGCACTCCCCGATACACGCTGGACCTGAGCAAGTCACCGCATGACCAGATCTCATCCCTGGGAGCGTGACAGTTGTGGAGGTTAAAGCCTTCCAGCAGAGCAGCGTTACAGCAGAGCTTGTAATTGTCGCCGTACAACAGCCTCAGCTGGAGTAGGTCCTTAAACACGTCCTTCCCTATCTCCTCCATGGAGCAGCCCACCATGTCCAGGACCTGCAGCTTTGGCATCAGTTGCAGACTTCGGTCCTCTATGCCATATGCGTTGCAGCCAGAAACATTCAACATGTGGACACTGGGGGGAAGAGTTCTCCTATCCGGCTACTTATCATTGGAAGATCAATTCCAGACAAATACAAAATTTGTAAACGTGGAAACACCATTCACAGAGTCATCAAGGGAGTGGTCCTGTGGAGAATGTGCAGCATGCAGAAAAACAGAGAGTGGATTGTTGGACAGAAATAACGCCTTCAAGTTAAACAGACCCTGGGAAGAGCTGGTGAGCGAGATGAGACGGTTGTTCCGCAGATCCATTGTGACTACGTTAGGAAGAGAGATGTTTCCAGTGCCAGAGATCTGGCAGTTGGCCAGGCTGAGATAGACCAGCATCACGTTCAATGTCAGCTGCTCCATCGTCATCCCACTGCCTCCGGCTTTCAGGTAGCGCAGGTCTGGGTACTGGTCAGCAGGGAACCAGTGAGAACACGTGAAAGCCAGCCATGGCACGTGCACCTACTGGGACAGAGTAGGTCACACATCAGTTCGTCATCAGACTGTGGGCAGTGGTACATACCATCGCATATGTGAGAGGGATGCACACAGACAGAAGATCCACGGCAGCGGTAATAGCTGGACACTTGAAGTGTTCACATCCTGCTTCATCCTGCCACTGTGGGGCAGTCATACACTCCGTTACACCTAGTGAACACCGGGAGGCAGTAGCCCTGGGGGCAGTGGTAGTGAGTGTCTGGGCACGACACCTGCTGTAGTGGTCAGGCGCTTGGTTTCACGACACATTCTCATGAACTCGATGACGGCTGGAGGTACGGGCAGATTCAAGAAATCCTCCAAACCTGGGCAGGTCTTCGTGGGGTCACAGTCGTCTTCGTCTCTCTTGTTCATGCAGTCAGTTTGTCCGTCACAGCGCCTGTCAATGCTGTGACACTGTAGTCACACACACACACTGCACACACACACACACACACACACACACACACACACACACACACACACACACACACACACACTGACTGACTCACACCAATTTATTGTCAGATTACACTCAAAGTGTGCACGTACGCACCCACACACACACACACACACACACACACACACATGCACACACACCACACACACACACACACACACACACACACACACACACACACACACACTTAACAATGCAGTTTATGAAATATCATCCAAACATTTGATTTACTGGTGACACTTTAAAAAAAAAAAAAAAGAATCAAGTGGAGCTGCAAACTTGCACCCACTTCCACCTCTGGCAGGCGATCCCAGAAGCCGCGTGCCTTGTACAGCGACTCCTGTCCTCTTGTCTAGTCCTCTTGGAGTGATGCCAGCATTGCCTTTTAAAAAGAAACCAAACGCCAGAACTGGTCTTCAACGTTCCTGCTTCAAGAGGCGTGAGGCGAAGTCAGCGTGGACCAGAGAGATCAGTCGCCCAGTGGCGCAGGAATTGTTTCCATCTCTGACAAGTCTCACATGAATCAGCATGGTGGCAGGCGTGTCATATCGCTCTAAAGTCAACGCTGTCCACGTTTTGTAGATCGGTCTTTGTGACAGGACTCCCTGTAGCGTATCTGCATCACATATTTCCTTAGCATCGCGGTTTGTTTCTGTCTTTGACCATTTTCTCCTAACAAATCTTAAAGAAACATTAGCGAACCCTCAAGAGCAACGTGGGCAAACGAGTCACAAGACAAAAACACGACGCGTTTCGACCTCTTAGGTCTTCTTCAGGCAAGACAACAAATAGGACATGAAAATGAACGAGTTTTGTCACTTAGCTTTGATCTCTTCAGCGCAGGTAGGCGTGGAATGAAAACGAGGCTGAGCTAAGTGACAAACGCGTTCGTTTTCATTGTCCTATTTGTTTGTGTCTTGCCTGAAGAAGACCTACGAGGTCGAAACGCGTCGTGTTTTGTCTTGTGACTCGTTTTTGTCCACGTATCTCTTTGGCGGTTCGCTAACATTTATTTCAGATTTTGTTAGATTTCCGCCTGCAGTCGTCTCACTTTGCAACTAGATCAATTCTCTCCTAGTGGCTATCCACAAACAGTTGGTTGAAGTCACTGGGATTGGGCGTGTCGGAAATATCAGCCAGCGGGTGCCAGAACTGGGGTCAGTTTGGTGGGAAGTTTGTCAGGTTGGTCCAAGAGCCCTCCCAGTGTCTTTCGACCCGACAGCTATTGAGCAATTTAAAAAAGAAAGAAAAAAGAAAGAAAATTCACGAACAAACAAACACAAACGAGTTGTGCTGTAGCTGGATGTATGGCACGCCATTTTGACACGTTGGGACTACCCGTAGCTGGATATATGGCACGCCCTTTTGACACGTTGGGACTGCCGTAGCTGGATATATGGCACGCCCTTTTGACACGTTGGGACTGCCATAGCTGGATATATGGC
>JADBJO010006140.1:40000-55000 GCA_016801955.1 Conus betulinus
CGGAAGAGCAGAGACTGTGAGGACTGGTATGTGCAGAGCACAGAGGACACGTATGTTAGAAGAGAGACATCAAAGAAAGGGAACGAACGAACGAACGAAATGTGTTAATAATGGGAAAGGATAAGCACAAGTCAGTAGCTTTTTGCATCCAGCCCTCAAACAATAAATACATGGAAGAAATTTTTTTTTTGCATAGAACTACATATAAACTCAACCTCAAAGGCAGAGATCAAGAAGACCATCACGACTCTGAGAAAAATGGGAAGGCTGCAGGGCCGGACGAGATACCAGCAGACGCCATTAAAGCAGACACAGAGACAGCTGTCAACAGCCTCTTCAGCAAGATCTGGGAGAAGGAGGAGGTACCGGACCAGTGGAAAGAAGGAATCATCATCAAGCTGCCGAAGAAAGGAGACCTCAGGGACTGCAGCAACTACCGAGGGATCATGCTCCTCAGGGAAGGGTCAGGCAAGGTTTTCAACAAGGTTCTACTGGAGAGATGAAAGAGGTTGTCGACCCCAAGCTCCGAGACCAGCAGGCAGACTTCTGGCGGAACAAATTATGTGCCGATCAGATCGCCAGCCTGCGCATCATTGTGGAGCAGTCGCTGGAATGGAACTCCCCCCTCACATCAACTTCATAGATTATGAGAAGGCCTTCGACAGTGTGAACAGAGAGACGCTGTGGAAGCTGCTGAGGCATTACGGAGTCCCCGAGAAGATCATTTCCCTCATCCAGTGCACCTACCAGGACATGAACTGCAGGACTGCCCACCCGGTCAGCTGTCTGAAAGTTTCGAGGTGAAGACTGGAGTTCGGCAGGGATGCCTGCTGTCGCCGTTCCTCTTCCTCCTGGTCATTGACTGGATCATGAAGGCCACTACAACAGGCAGGAACAACGGTATACAGTGGACACTCTGGACGCAGCTGGACGACCTAGACTTCGCTGACGACCTGGCGCTCCTGTCACACAGCCACAGCCAGATGCAGGACAAGACCACTCGCCTGGAGACCACATCAGCCGGGACAGGGCTCAAGATCAACAGGAAGAAGACCGAACTGATGAAATCAAAACACACCAGTCACAGTCACAGTCGGTGGAGAGCCCATCAGGGAGGTTGTCTTTCGTTTACCTGGGAAGCGTGGTTGACCAACAGGGAGGCACGGAACGAGACGTCACAGCCAGAATCGGCAAGGCAAGAGCAGCTTTCGTCATGCTCAAGACCATCTGGGCATCTGGAGGAATCAGCACAAGAACCAAACTCCGCATCTTCAACTCCAATGTGAATCAGTTCTGCTCTATGGATGCGAGACATGGCGGACAACACAGACGGATGCAACAAAAGATTCAGACATTCTCAACACCTGTCTGAGGCGCATCTACAAAATCCGATGGCGGACAAAATCCGAAACGAAGATCTGTGGGAGCGCGCGGGACAGGAACCAGTGGCCAGCAGATACTGCGAAGGAAGTGGGGCTGGATCGGACACACCCTCAGGAAGCCAGCATCCAGCACCACACGCCAAGCCCTGACCTGGGAACCGGCAGGGAAAGAGGAAGAGAGAGGCCGGCCTCGCAACAGCTGGAGGCAAGACACTGAGGCGGAACTGAAACAACAAAGGACCAACTGGACTGGAATAGCCAGAACAGCCCAGAACAAAGTGCGATGGCGAAGGGTCGTCGATATAACTAGAGGGAGAGAGTGTGGAGAGAGAGAGGGACGGAGAGCGACACAAAGAGAGAGGTGGGTAAGGACTTGGAGACACAGAATAAAGAGACAGAGTCTCTGACACAAGGAGAGAGAGAGAGAGAGAGAGAGAGAGAGAGAGAGAGAGAGAGAGAGAGAGAAGAGAGAGAAGAAGAAGAAGAAGAAGAAGAAGAAGAAGAAGAAGAAGAGGGAAAGTATATCAAAAATTGCCACATCAAAACCGACAAACTACAATGAAAGAAGAGTCGTAAAAAAATCAAGTCATGCAATAAAGAAAAACAGCTGAAAAAAAAAAAAAAAAAAAAAACAGACATGCCCAGCGCAGCAGCAAACAACAACCCCTCACCCACTTCAAAGAACGACAAGAGAAGGAAGAAGGAGATCAACATAGAATGATAAAATGAGAGAGAGAGAGAGAGAGAGAGAGAGAGAGAGAGAGAGAGAGAGAGAGAGTGCCCATCTTGTGTTGATATGGAAATGAAACAGCCAGGCATTGACGCTTCCTCAGCAGCGGTGTCACGCAAGGTGAACTCGTGTTCTTTATACACAACGACTTGTGCTAAGGTACGGTAGTGTTGCTTATAGCCCAGCCGACCGCAAAGGGCCATATCAGGGCGGTCGCCGCGTACAATTCAATTCAGAAGTCATTCTTTCACCCTTTAAAATACACCTTCTAAAAACGCATCCGAAATTCTGTTTTAAAAACATCTTCTTCTGTATAATCTCAGATCAGACGAAAAATGGTCGTTTCTTTCAGAAATTCAAAGATCACATCAGGTGGGGCATCTCTGAACAAGGTGTTCTCGGAGTCTGCTGTAAAATGTTTTGTGTTTCACATCATCCAAGTCCCAACACTCTGAAAGAATAGGTTTCATTGTGAGTGGTACATGACATGGAATGCACCACGGAGCTTCTTCACCTTTAAAAGGTACGAATGAGTTCCACGCGAACGGCTAGTGTGCAGCCGGCATAAAACCGTTTCTTCTTTGCGAGCACTCGAGGTAGCTGAGAGGAACGCTTTTAGGTTTAGATGGATCTGGAACAGTTTGTTATCCGTCTGTGTATTCCAGTCCTCCTCCCAGAGGTCTCTTAACATAATCATTAACTTTCGGGTTCAAATCTGAGTAGGGGATGAATATGATACACAGCTTCCTTGTAGGTTTGACAGTTTCCTTGTTGCGGCAGACTTGTGCTGGGCAGTTTCAAAATCGTTGGTAAACCATACCCTACTGGATGGTAGTAATCAGAATCAGACCAAAGCATTTTGAGAATTGACAGGCATTCCTGTCCCGTCAGCTGAAAGATGTTCGAGAATTCTGGTAACACGGTGGCGTTCCACGAACGGTCAGCAAAATACACTGCTGATCTGATTGTGCATGAAGAGTGTTGGAACCAGTTTGAATTCTGTATATTTGACTGTCGCCTTAACATGAATCTCATTTCCCACAAATCTTGACCAGCCTGCTGCCTGTCTGTTGAACTGATAAGAGTGTCTGCAAGCATCATTTCCATCTGGCGAGTGTAGCATGAGCTTGTTGTTGTTCATCCAGCACAGAACATCATCCATGTGGTAGCTCAAAACTGGATTGAACATCACGAAACTCATCATTGTCGGCAATTCTCATGAACACACTCATGAACGTCACAGCTGGGTGCTGAAATAATAATTACAGATAAAGTGCGAACAACACAGGTCCTAGCACAGAGCCCTGGGGAACATCGGACACAAAGGGACTGTGGGCAGACATGCAACCATCGATGACAAACCGACTGACAGCCACTAGCGACGTATGACACAAACTAGTCATGAACTGTGCCCTGAACGCCAAAAGTGACTTCCAACTTCTTCAAAGCAAAGGATAAATCAGTCAGAGAACAAGCGCTACCCGTCGTTTTTGGCAGTTCTTCACAGTTAAGCACCTAACTTGTGCTGGTACCTGCAGTCTTGTAGAAAGAACTGGTAACAGTTTTCAACGAACAGAGGAATGAGTAGATTGGTCATTATGGGCTATTCTCAACATTGTCTGCTATGTCAAGGGATGGCAATCACGTGCTCTCGTTTTGCTGTGAGCTGCCACTTAACTATGCAATCCAAGAGCTGATCTGCCTGCCAAGGAGGTCTGCAGGGAGGGAAGGGTCACACTGCTGCTGCCTCTCTCTTCCTCTTCTCTAAGACCTCACTGATGTCTCGTCAAGCTCAGTGAGGGAAAGGTAACGTTGCTGCTGCCTCTCTCTTCCTCTCCTCTCAGTCCTCGCCGATGTGTCGTCAAGGCTGTTTCTGAGGGCACGTGTTGCTTGAGTTGTCAGAGCACTCCAGCAAGTCTGGGCTGCTGGCATTCCTCGAGCTGCTTTTTGCAGGATGTCAGCATTGGCCTTCATATGTTCTCCAGAACGGATACCATTTTAGCTTCCTGTAGCTGTAAGTGAATTTCCCACCCAAAAGAGATGCTTGTGGATTCTGTTGCCGTAAGTGAGTTTCCTACCCAAAGAGATGCTTGTTGTGAGTTTCCGCCACCCAAAGAGATGCTTGTTGTGAGTTTCCCATCCAAAGAGATGCTTGTTGTGAGTTTCCCCCCCACCCAAAGAGATGCTTGTGGATTCTGGACTTCTCGTTCAGATGATGTGCCCTGTCCCTTCAAGCTGAGGGCTTAATTGAGACCATGGCTCCTGGCTCCGTCCTGGACCTCTAGAACTGTGATCCCATCCTTCCACTGAATGGCAAGAATTCATTTCAGGCGGAACCCATGGAATCGTTCCAGCAGTCCCACTGTGTCTCAAGAGCATGATCCATGTCAACTATTTGTCGAGAACGCTCGTTGAAACAACTGGCTTATACACCTTTGCTTTGGTAGACTGCCAAATGTTTGCTGTTCCAACAGGTAGGCTTGCAGTCTGCCGAGAGATTGGCTTGTCTTGGACATGTTAGCATGGATCTCCTTGTCAAGAGCTCTGTCGCTGAGGATGTGACAGCAGTGCTATATACAGCCATGTACAGTCTTCAGCTCTGTTTCCTGGAGACAGGCGTGGCTGCCTGTGACACGTTGGTTGATTGGAGCAGTACTTCAGAGTGTCCATGCATGCCTGTGTGCGTGCTTGTGTGTGTGTGTGTGTGTGTGTGTTTGTGTGTGTGTGTGTGTGTGTGTGTGTGTGTGTGTGTGTGTGTGTGTAAGTGTGTGTAAGTGTGTGTGTGTGTGTGTGTGTAAGTGTGTGTGTGTGTGTGTGTGTGTGTGTGTGTGTGTGTGTGCAAGTGTGTGTGTGTGTGTGTGTGTGTGTGTGTGTGTGTGTGTATGTGTGTAAGTGTGTGTGTGTGTGTGTGTGTGTGTGTGTGTGCCTTTGTGTGTGGGGGGGGTGTCTTTGTTTCTGTGTGTGTGTGTCTTTGTTTTTGTGTGTGTGTGTGTGTGTGTGTGTGTGTGTGTGTGTGTGTGTGTGTGCATTGTTTGTCACAGCTCATGTGCACAATCACGCCATTTTTAATGTCATTAATACCATATTTTGAACGATTTTGTTTGTTTGTTTGTTTTGGGGAGGGTATACGCGCGCGCGCGCGCGCGTGTGTGTGTGTGTGTGTGTGTGTGTGTGTGTGTGTGTGTGTGTGTGTGTGTGTGTGTGTGTGTTGTTGTTGTTGTTGTTGTTGTTGTTGTTGTTGTTGTTGTTGTGTTTTGGCATTCTCTCCAATTACGAAGAAAATACACTGAATCCATGGAGTGAACAAAACTTTCTCCTCCGTAAATTCAGCACTTTTTCTTCTTTGCTTCCTCTTCAGACTGTCCTTCCCACGCAGGGCTATCACAAGAAGAGAAGTTTTCAAATGGCAAAGGACCGTCTTGCACATATTTCAAAAAGAGCTAAAGTAAAAACGAAACGTGACTGCTGTTAATTGTGTTTGTAACACCAAGGCCTTACTTGATTTGAAATTCCACTCACCAGTATTCGGCGACAGATACTGCAGTTGCAGATCATGGAGTGTGTCGTTGATCACAGAGACCGTTTTGATCTTGATGAGGTAAGACAGTGTGGTGTTGTGGATCACCATGCCAAACAGGGCAAAGCGTCGTCTGCTGGTCTGGTGCATGAAGAGAGGGGACCTCCAGTGTTCACAACCAGTCCTCCTGCTCTGTTCCTCGGAGCCATCGTTGCTCTGGAGGAGGATGGAGAGGACGTTGTCCTGGGAGCACGTCTGGTGTAAGAACTGGATCTGAATCACGTGATCTTCAGAGGTGGTGGTGGCGTTGAACCAACAGCTCAGCACTGGCAGGGAGCCGTTGGTGGGAACCGATTCCCTGAGATCTGATTGACGCTGAGAATACACCAGGGTCAGCTCCTGCACTTCCATCTCCACTGTTCTGTTCTCCCTGGAGCACTGTGCCAGCTGATTCATCGTCAGTTCTAGAAGACTGCCATTGTTGGTCAGCGTTTGTTTCATGTGATGCTGAAACGTGTAATCCACTTTGAAATGGTCGTCATGGAGGCTGGCATGTACAACACCACTTTTGGCCAAAAGACATAAGCTTATGATTGGAAGACATCTGCAGAGATGCATATTAAGGAGCTTCGCGTGGTTTACCGGCAGAAAATTCCTGAAAGACACAATATGACTTTTTTTTTATGCCAACATTCATTGATACAATGGCGAATCTGAAATGTTACGTGGGTTCAACCTGGTCAGTCTTTGCAGACACAAACTGGGATTGGCAAGAATTCATACACTCAAAGGAGAACTCAGCCTTCAGAGACAGGCCCTAACTTCATCTTCTCAAAATCGTTAACGTCGTCATTTTCACAGTTTAAGACTTTGATGGCAATACTGTCAAATTTGAATTCAAGGTAAAACTGAAACACTTTTTTTCTAAAAATTCTTTTCGGTTTCACTACTCTTCTAATAACCGACACGTTTTCGCCTAGAAATACCGTACTTTAAAGATTACGTCAACTTTAAAGACTACGTCAATTTTAAAGACTACGTCACTGAGCTGGGCTTCCCTACTGTTTCAATAATCGACACGTTTTTGCCTGGAAATACCATACTTTGAAGACTAAATCACTGAGCTCGACAGACACTACCTTTTCGATGTTAAAATGTATAAAAACCATTACAGAAAAACACAAACAATAGAGGAATGAGCTCGAAACAAATGTGTATACACGACTTAAAACCTCTAATACAAACACCGTCTCACTTGAACCAGCAGCTAATGAATCTTTTGTTCAAAGTACATCAGTGGCTCTACGGTGACAGGCAGCTGTTACCGACTGCGATGGCCAATCAGATTGATCGTCACTGTGACATCATCAACCATTAGGCGTCTATGACAGTCGTTATAATACTAAAGCAAAGCGAATGTTTTTTTTCACACGTGATACATAATACTCATAGGAAAATGACAACCCCTTTCTTGCACGCCTCCCAGTACACCACTTGGTGGAAAATTCCTCATTCTGAGCGCACACTGTAGACCAGTGTAGTATGTTTCTGCCACGTCATTAGAAGGTGATGACAGGATTTACGTGTCAGCCAACTGGCCAGTTTAACCTGAGAGTAAAAGCAATCTTGTTTCAAAAATCAACTTGATAAAATCTTTGAGAATTACTCTGACATCTCAACAAGACTTGATGTCAGGACTTGCATATGTAAACAAATGAATGTAATATCAACTCTCTTCTTCTGCGCATCATTGGCACGTCACAGGGAGGTACCAACAACGCTCCAAGGAAGTCAAAGTTCTAAATTACACGTTCTGTCCACACAAACATCTAAATTACACGTTCTGTCACACACAAACATCTAAATTACACGTTTTGTCCACACAAACATCTAAATTACACGTTCTGTCCACACAAACATCTAAATTACACATTCTGTCAACACAAACATTCAAATTACACATTCTGTCCACACAAATATTCAAATTACACATTCTGTCCACACAAACATTCACATTACACATTCTGTCCACACACACACATTCAAATTACACATTCTGTCCACACACACATCAAAAATACACATTCTATCCACACACACATTCAAATTACACATCCTGTCCACACAAACATTCAAATTACACGTTCAGTTCACACACATTCAAATTACACATTCTGTCCACACAAACATTCAAATCACACACTCTGTCCACACAAACATTCAAATCACACATTCTGTCCCACACAGACATCTAAATTACACATTCTGTCCACACAGACATTCCAATTACATATTCTGTCCACACAAACATCTAAATTACACATTCTGTCCACACGAGCATTCAAATTACACATTCTGTCCACAGCCCCTTTATAATCAGAGAACATGGGGAGGCAAACAAAGAAGGAAGTGGATCGTGAGAGGGACGTGGAGAGGGGGGGGGGGGGGGGTTGGAGAGATAAGATGGATGGATGTTTTCTCGCCTACAGGAGAGGAATATCAAGGGAGGCAAAAGAGAAGCATGTTGGGAGAGAGAGGGGACGAAACGCGGGAGTTGGGAGAGCAGAGCATAAGAGGAAAGCGGGGGAGGTAGTAGATTACGACACGATTGATGAGGGCAGAAGAGGCGTGATGATGATGATGATGATGATTAGCACTAGGCAGAAAATGAAATAAGATAAAGAAAAAAGTGTTGGGTTGGAGGGTATCGAAGATTCTGAGCTAAACATACCTCCCCACCTTCCTTTTTCCCTCAGAGCTACCAGGCCCAGCTACAAAATGCAACAAATCCACTCCCCTTCCAGGGCTATCAGGCCAACTACAAAATGCAACAAATCCACCATGCTCCCACCCCCTCCCCGAGCTACCAGGCCAGCTACAAAATGCAACAAATCCACCATGTTTTCCCCCAAATCAATCAGGCCAACTACAAAATGCAACGAATCCACCATGTTTTCCCCCAAATCAATCAGGCCAACTACAAAATGCAACAAAATCCACCATGTTTTCCCCCAAATCAATCAAGCCAGCTACAAAATGCAACAAATCCACCATGTTTTCCCCCAAAATCAATCAGGCCAACTGCAAAATGCAACAAATCCACCATGTTTTCCCCCAAAATCAATCAGGCCAACTACAAAATGCAACAAATCCACCATGTGTTTTCCCCCAAAATCAATCAGGCCAACTACAAAATGCAACAAATCCACCATGTTTTCCCCCAAAATCAATCAGGCCAACTACAAAATGCAACAAATCCACCATGCTTTTCCCCCTGAGCTACCAAGCCAGCTACAAAATGCAACAAATCCACCATGCGTCCCCCCCCCCCCCCCCCCCCAAGCAATCAGGCCAACTACAAAATGCAACAAACCCACAAAAGAGCCATTCAAAACAACTTTTGTCAACACAGACAGTTGATATACACAATCAAATACACAAGAGTCATATATCAAATATTTCATGATCATTTGCAGCCCGGTACTATCCATCACACAAATATTTACTTCCTGAAAAGTCCAGATTTTCACAAGAAGGTGTATGTCACCTCAAGTCATTCTCACAAGCAAAAGAGAGAAAAAAAAATGAAGAATATGATACAAAACGAACAGACAAGCCAAACCACCATAAAAAACCAAAGTAGTAGTGTAACTAGTCCACATCTGTCTGACTATCCATGTATCTATCTGTCTGTCTGTCTGTCTGTCTATCTATCTATCTATCAGGAGAGTGTCTGACTATCCATGTATCTATCTATCTATCTATCTATCTATCTATCCGGAATAGACAGACAGGCAGACAAAAAGACAGACAGATAGATAAATAGATAAATCGATAGAAAGATAATCTCGGCCCAAAAGCTGTGAATCTTTATAGAAAAAGTGAAGCAGACATCACAATCTGTCCCAGTCAGAATGATAGATGTATGACAAGACATTGTTTCCGGTGACTGCTCACGTTTTGTTGTAGTTTTTGTTGTTGTTTTTTTTTGTTTGTTTGTTTGTTTTTTTTAAATGGAAAAGGTAGTTTAATGCCCCAAACCACTTCAATTGTGGTCCTCACAGGAGGCAAGACCAGACCTCTTTCAAATTCTTTATTAAGATATGGTTCCCCTCTCTCTCTCTCTCTCTCTCTCTCTCTCTCTCTCTCTCTCTTATAAAACAAGATATGATATAAATGTCCAACAAACTTAACGATATTCAGTCAACATTATTTTTCATAATATTGATTCAATATATGTTGCTTGTTTGCAGGAGTACTGTAGGGTACGTCCATGACCCCCAATGCTCTGTGCAGAATCAGTTTCATCAAGAAAACTGTCCAGCACTATGTCAACAAAGCTCTAGACAGTTTTTTATTTTTCAGTGCATGATACGCACTGCCTTTTCCAGTGTGCTTGCCAGTTCACGACTGCCCGTGTTCTCTGAGGATGAATAGCATGCACTGACAAACAAACAGGAAATGACGATGCATGCAATGAACAGGAAAAGATACTTCTAGGAGTTTTTTATCATCACTCTTGTGAATGTATGGCGATACTGTCTTTCAATATAGTTGTCCACACCGTTGAGCCAACACCAGTATCGTGCTGATATGCACTCTCTCCCTTTCAAGGGACCCAGACAAGGAGCCATAACATTCTTCCCCAGGTGACGGAATGCACGAGTGTGATTCGTTGTTCGGCAATGCTATGACTTTTTACTCCTCACCCTCCCACCAATCAACAGATTGACTATTCTCTTTGGACTTTTCCTTGGCCAGAAAACTGGGTAACTCCACCCTCTTTTCCCCCTTGCCCCTCCCCCTTGTGTCAAGAGCCTGTCACTTACGTGTGTAAACAGAGTTGTTCCATGGCCAGTTACAAATCAACTCCGTCGATGCAGTCCTCTTCCATGTGAACCTCTCTCTGTCTGTCCAACTTGTCAGCCCTACACGCTCTGTCAGTCACTGTCTGTAGCAACACACAATGAGGTCAGCAACACAAGTACTGAGCCTCAGGGCAAAGCTTCGTACTCCTGTTACAGGAGGCACTGTCTAGCCAGGGCTTGACCAATGGGATTTGATCACAACACTGCAGCTCAACAGGGACCTCTTTTGTCATCTAGGGGTTGAGGAGGTTGGGGGTGGGGTGGGGTTGGGGGGGGGGGGGGTTAGATGATTTGTGGATAGGTAGGCGGCTGATCAAACTGATGCATGCACAGAATGTATGGAGACATCTGGGACAGGCAATGTGGGAGACCTGCCCTTGATTGCTGGCGTGAGTTTTCCTTGCCTGTCTCTTCCGTTGCGCTTTACTTATAGTGGCACGTTTGTGGATAGACTAGCGCTATCTACCTCGATCCATAGCAGTTTGCTGCCATGTGTCAAGGTTGATGTTAACACACTTCAAAGATGTTTTGAGAGTGTCTTTGAAGCATTTCTTCTGACCTCCTGGGAACATTTTCCTTGTTGCAGCTCACCGTAGAAGAGTCCCTTGGTACCCAGTGGTTTGGCAGGTGAACTAAATGTCCTGCCCATCTAAGTGGAGACAGCATCAGGATGGTGTGGATGCCTGGCAGGCCAGCTTGCTCGAGCAGCTCTGTGTCTGAGCCCCAGGTACACAGCATGTGAGGGACATCACCCACAGTGATCCTGTTCCCACTGTTCACAGTGGCTGCACTGTCTGCTGTGAGGGACAACATCCACAGTTGTCCTGTTCACACTGTTCACAGTGGCTGCACTGTCTGCTGTGAGGGACAACACCTACTGTGGTCCTGTTCCCACTGTTCACAGTGGCTGCACTGTCTGCTGTGGGGGATAACATCCACAGTGGTCCTGTTCACACTGTTCACAGTGGCTGCACTGTCTGCTGTGAGGGACAACATCCACAGTTGTCCTGTTCACACTGTTCACAGTGGCTGCACTGTCTGCTGTGAGGGACAACACCCACTGTGGTCCTGTTCCCACTGTTCACAGTGGCTGCACTGTCTACTGTGAGGGACAACACCCACAGTGGTCCTGTTCGCACTGTTCACAGTGGCTGCACTGTCTGCTGTGAGGGACAACACCCACTGTGGTCCTGTTCGCACTGTTCACAGTGGCTGCACTGTCTGCTGTGAGGGACAACGCCCACAGTGGTCCTGTTCCCACTGTTTCACAGTGGCTGCACTGTCTGAAGACCAACCAGGATCACCACATGAACATGCTTGTTCTCCACTGGCAATATATGAAGAACAAGGAAATTGTTGTTTATTTCTTGTAATGCTAAGTCACACCATGCCTGTCGGCATATCCTTGGATCACATCAGCTTTGTTTGCCAGCCATTTGTTCCAGCTATCGTACTTTCTCTTGTACTGTTCTGCGTATGTTGTTGAACGCGTTTTTAGGCGAACTTGGTGTCACTGAGGTAAGCTTTGTGCAGAAGATGTTTCTCATCCCGAAGCTGCTGGGTGTGTTTGCAGTTCTCATGAAACCAGTTCCTGTGGTTCTTGGCTGCTGGTCCCAGGATCTTTGTAGCAGTGTAATTTTAACCCAAGGCTTAAAATTCAGTGTTAGATCATATTTTAAAGAAAAGGTTCACAGGCTGTCTCAGACTAAATGATAGACTGTTAATTGCGATATATGTACCAAAATAAACTGTATTTACAACATTAAGCTAGACTTGCATCAGTAAGATGGAGTTTAACTGCAGTTATTTGAGGCCAGTGGCAGAAAGTAGATTTGACATGTGTGTATGAGTGTTGGCTTTGTGTCCATCACCCTGGTCAGGATTGAAATGCTATCCCATGCAAGGACTCTAAAAATGAAAAAAAATGGTGGATCAGTTCAAATAACTATCTGCAGTCAGTGGCAGGAGGTGTGTAACCTCCACTTCCTGTCAATTAACTCACACAGTCGTACATAAGCTGCACTTTAGAAACGTAAGCCTAGTTTTATTCATTACTTTTCACTTAGTGATTTAGTCATATAAATAGAATGTGATGTGAGGTGTCAGAAATTTGTCAAGAGGTCTTGTATTCATCGCCTTGTATATAAAAAGGCGACTCTCAACTGATCAGTGCGTACTTTTGGTTACTAAACATTGTAGTCATTCTGAGTATACATTAGTAACAAAAAACAAATGTATACATTAGTAACAAAAGCAATCAGCTCCTGCACTTTCACGAGCAGTACAGATATCTGGTCCAATTGTTCTTTAATGTTTCCTGAGATGAGAAATCAAATCATCTCTTATCTCAAAGAAATTGATGTGACCTCAATCCTTTTGATGTGAAGGGAACTAACTTTTTTTCGTTCCTGGGTGTTTATGTTTCTTCTAGTTCACATGCACACACCAAAAATACAGCACATATGCAAAGATCGAGATTTACATCACAAAGCTGTGACAATTGTCTGGAGGGGAAAAAAAGCTTGACTGGGTGCATTTCTTCTCGCCATTCCACCATGCACAGCTGAGGTGGACGCACTTCTTGTGATGTGAGCATAAAAAGAATCATGGACTAATGCCTGCTTCTGCAAGCTTCTACTTCACCCAGCATGATATCGTGTCAGTACTTGTCATGTGTGGCTTAGAAACAGTCTAAACAACATGAAACCCATCTCAAAGTCTTTGATTTGGTCCCGATACACCCTCAAATGTGGCCAAACGTCAGTTAGAACTACTCCTGAACGTCCCTCTGTCTGCTCCTCCAGGTATATTCAGATTTCATAATTTCTTCCTCCTGAAAATGTTTTTTACATGATTATGTTCGTACAGCTTAATATCCTTTACTTTAATGTGAGTGCCTCTTCTGTGAGTTGGGCTGTCGAAGTTGTATAGGATACACTCTTTCAAGGACAACAGCTTTGGCAGGCCGGCAGGATTGAGAGAGGGTAACCAACAGCTCTCAAACTCTTGGTGAGGTAGGGCTTACCTCCCTAAGCATGTAAAGGGGCCGGAATAGCTCAGTGGCAAAGCGCGAGACTCGTAATCTTGGTGATCCTGGGGTTGCGGGTTCGAATCTCCGCTGGGCCGTTTCAGTACAAGGGGATTTTTTGCCTCAGAGTTGACATTGCTTCTGACTCCATTTCCCTTACAGTCCTTTGAATAAGACTATAAACCGAGGTTCCGTGTGTGGACGCATGCATAACATGCACACACGTAAAATCCCATTACCTCTTCTTCTTCTTCTTCTTCTTCTTCTGTGTACACAGGCTGATACTCCTGCAGACATCCCCTGTATAGAAAGGCAAGGATTAACCCCATCTACCCAACAAAGGGGAGTGGAGTTTTGCGTGTATGACCGTTTTTTATCCCGCCTTAAGGTAGCCATACTCCAACTTCGGGGAAGTTGCATGCTATGTGTCATCCATACCACACCAACTTTGGCTGATACTCCTGTATGGACATCCCCTGCGTATAGAAAGGCAAGGAAATTAACCCCATCATAATGACAAAGGGGACCAGTGGCAGCTCTTTTGCGTGTGTAAACCGTGTGGATTTTTATCCCCGCTATATAAGTAGCCATACTGAAGACCAACTTCTGTGCAGAAGGGAAGTTGCATGCTATGTGTAACGTGTCCCATACCATCACGCCACTTTTGGTTATAAGGCATTTCTATGTATACGTGTGAAGTCCATGGTACCAAACTCCAACTTCGGAAGGGAAGGCCAGTTTGCCATTTGTAATGGTGATCCACGTTACACAAAGCAGCCCACCCTGTATGATGAGAAAATGGACTAAAATGAAAGCAGAAAGCTGCAGGACTTCGTGAATGAAATTCCAGTGATACTAGATGACATGGCCCTTTGACTAAATGAAGCACCAGATGGCAGCTCTTCAGTCGGCACTACCCAGGCAGGCAGCCCTTTGTGTAAACGAGTGTGGATTGTAAAGCGCTTAGACCTCAGTCTCTTGCCATGATAGGATAGGAGAATGCTACCCCATCCCTAATGTGTAATAATAAGATAATAATGATGTGAAGACCAAACTTAGTAGGCTGTGCAGAAGAGATCACAAACTGATTGATTCAACATGGATAGAGACGCGACTCCCAGCCATACATTGTGAAGTGTGTGGAGCACTCTAGAACTTGAGAGACAGGCCATGTGCTCGTTCTCCACTGAACTGCAGCAGTGGTGGAATCAGGCAGCCACCTGAGCAACTGAACAGCCCTTCTTCAGATACAACTGCTCACTTCCATAGCCCGACTTAGAGACTTAGAAAAGGTGCCTTAGGTATTGTCTGCACAATCCTTTCCTAACCAGGTACCACAGCTGGAGGGGACCCTGTTAGAACAGTCGAAACCCCAAGAAGAAAAAAGAGTATTATTCCTCTCACCCCTGGCACATGCAATGTGCGACCCTCCTAGACAAAAAAAATGATGTCAACAGGCCTTAGAGGAGAATAGC